>CAJUYI010000009.1:233047-262768 GCA_910591695.1 Galerucella pusilla | reverse complement strand
AAACCAGGTCCTGCGTGTTCCATGTTATTACAAACTTTTCTATTTTCTTTGCAGTCAGCGGTGTAGGATACGAATCGTGTACTAGAAGAGGTTCCAATCAATCAGATACCAGTGCAATGGTAAGTAGTATACCCAGAGACTTATCACAGTCACCGAGTCAAGCTACACAACAGAGAGAAACCTCACCGACTCCTAGCAGTAGTTCCTTGCACACTAGATCAGGCTCTAGTCCGTCCCATTTGACAAACTCAAAGGATTATTCTGTAAGATTTGTTATAGTTTAGTATAGAACAATTATAAAGTTACGGTGCTGCCAGACTTCTACTAAATTGTGGAATTGTATGTTTTAGTATTTATGTCGTCACTGTAAAATTGTTTGATACGAGATACATTCTTCTATAATCTCTCCATTTTAAGTTTTTCTTTAGAGTAAGCTTACAAAACATGACTTTTTCCAACAGGATGTGGAACAAAGTCCTAAAAAGCTAACCCAAACCGGCACTCAAACTTCTCCAGAAAACTGTAGCACTATTTCAATGAAAACTAACTTCTCAATCGGTGCAATTGGAAGAGACGAGAAAGTTTCTCCGAAGATGGCGAGAAAAGATAGAAACATTGCTAAAGTCAGACCAAAACGAGCCATTTCCCCCGCCAATTTGCAGCAATTACCTGCTGGTACCAAGCTGAGCTATGCTTATGAAAATGTTAAGCAAGCTATGAGTCCGTCTGTAGCAGAATCCCTTAGAGCTGTGTTCGCCGCTTTCTTATGGCACGAAGGTAATAATTTTCTGTATCTATGAAAAATGATTGTAATAATAATATCCAATCACATCAAAAACATAAAATAATGTGAAATGAGTTCCAAGTTCAATATTATGATATATGTCTTAGTTGTTAACTTCAACAACAAAAGACGTGAGATCTAAATGGGCGCCAAGTTCCTGAAATTTATTCATAACAACTTGAAATATAATTTTTTCTTAGGACCGCTTGTATAATAGTAGGTGACCGAGAGGTCACCGGCTGAACTATGGTAAACGCTCGGTCAACTTGAAATTCGCTTGCTCAATGCAGAGTTAACTCGTAACACCCCGATGACCAAGTCAATTTAATCTGTCAAAAGTGATCAGTTAATGTCAGCAGGTGGACCTTCACCAGTGCCTGTTACCTGCTGCTCTTTAACAGCAAAATTTCCCTTTGCACGCTTTTTTATTGCCGGATTCGTTTTTCAAACAATTCACATCCTTTATAATGCCGCCATTAACACTATAATACGATTCTCTTATTGCTTTCCAAACTTTAATCTTGCTTCTATTCATATCTGTGTTCGACTCTTTAGACTCAATTATATGTTTGAAATTCTCTATAATTGATGTTAAAGTTGCTTCTTCTTTGCGAAAAAAGTTAACTGACCTAAAATTTTTCTTTTCCATTATTTTATTGAATCTATCAACTCCACAAAATAGAAAAATATGCTTACTACAACACTCTCAAATATTGGAAATATTTGCCTTCAACAAATACAATAACTTTGTGAATATTTTGGATATTAAAAAATGCCGAGCACCGGAGGCACCATACAATCAACATGTTATACACACAAATGACAAGAAATGTTAATTTTGACGGCCATCTGTGACATTTGCCTTAATTCATTGCAGTTACGCTATTATTTCTTGCCTAACCATCTGGTCACTGATGCTTTATACCAGGGCTTCTTAAACTTTTTTATATAGCGACCCCCTTCAAGCTTAGGAAAGTTTAAACGACCCCCTCCTCCATATAATGAAATATATATTAACCGTAGATGTAGATGTAATATCGCACTATTTTACAATGTAAATAAAATAAGGATTAAAGAATACATACCCATTCATTTCACATATATATAATTGGAAACGTTGACGGGATATCGGTCGTAATAAAACACAATAAATAGAATGACATAAAACTATATATATATATTTATTCAATAGAAAAAATAAACTTTTGGAACAATTTTTTTAATAAAAACATATTATTAACATCAAACAATATTAATGTGACGGATGTGATTGTTTATTTTTACACAAATAATTAAATCTAGGCTGAATTTGAGTTAGTGCAGATCGTAATAAATTTTCAACGTTTATTAAAGTTGAACGGTATTTTGATTTTATGTAAGTTAATGTGGAAAAGGCTGATTCACATAAATCTGTTGTACAAAATGGTAGTAATTTGTTCATTGCCATTTCCGATAGTAGGGGATATTCTGATTTGATTTCTATCCAAAATTCATGCACAGGCACTTGAGAAAATCTGAGTCGCAAGGTAGTATCACTTGTTAATTCGGCAAATTCTTCTTGTGCTTTTAAGTTTAAAAAATTAATTTCTTCCATTTCAATTGAAAATGGATTGCAAATCCATTGTTGTGTATCGATATCATTGGGAAAATGCCTATACTACAATAGTATTTTGTATGATTTTTATTTGTATTTACATTTGTACGTAGTGTGTATACTAATTTTAAAATTTTATTTATAATGATTGAAAAGTATCAGATCTTTGCGACCCCCTTTCAGTAGTCTCGCGACCCCCCTGGGGGTCGCGACCCACAGTTTAAGAAGCCCTGCTTTATACAAGCGGGACTTATACAGTTGGCAGAAGCAAACGTGAGCCCTGGTGGGTGTGTTCATGTCGCTGTAGTTGTATTTTTGTAGTAACAATTCGATATTTTGAATCGATAACCAAATATCGATACCATAAATGTCATCTGTTAACAACAAAGTCAAACTTGTTAAAAATGTAACTCTAAATATTAATAAAAAAATTTATATTGGACCAAAACTAAAACTACCGTTTGCCCTAAATGTCTATATTTTCAAATTACATGACTGTATTAATGTCATGAAAAAGAAGGGTCAAGTTTCTATGGAAAGCAACAAAATATGAACTGGTTATAGTCCAGTGTTGCCGATGCAAAAATAAAAATTACCCGAACTTACTATTCAAATTATCAGAATTTGTCAAAATTACCAAAAGGACACATTGGTTATCTAAATAAAGTCTTCGACCCCAGTCAATATGGTAAATCCCCAAAAACAATAGCCGTTTTATATATCCCTACAAAATATTCGATAAACTATTTAATCCAAATTAGTGAAATTGTCTCAAAATCGGATAATCATCCTCGCATCCTTGACAACACTGATACAGAATGAATAAAATGATGTATGTTGATGAAATCACTCGGTCATATTATTTCGATTATATTTAACAATTACTAATGGACAATCGTTTACATTGGCTGCTTGCGATGACCTTATTTTAGTTCGCATATTTTCCGGGGCTCATGTTTGGTTCTGACAACTGTAACTCATAGTTCGTTTCAAAGGAGTTGATAGCACAGAGCGCCTATAAAAAACGGAAAACTTAGGTCGACTGTCTCAAGACAGCCTAATGTCTGACTTGCCTAATTCGAATACACGAATTATTATTAGGTAGCAACTCAAACAGTCATGGAAGAGCCTCATGTTCGATGGCTAATTTCTACCAATAAGCCAAATTTAAGAAAAAAATAAGAACTTACAGCTTCAAATCTTGCGAAGGCTACAATATAATTCGTATATTAAAACTAGCCTATTGAAATTCACTGGTTTCAAATTTATTCACTTGTATTCAACGAACTACCAATCTGAATGCCAAATTTGAACTTTTTGGGTAATCTGGAGCTGGGTTGATGTTGATTAATAGGTCAGCCAGTGATAAATATGACGATTTTTGTGCGTTAATAGTCAAAACCTGTTCAGAGCTCAATACTCTAAATTTCTCTGGCAGGTGTTGTCCATGACGCTATGGCCTGTGCGTCGTTTCTGAAATTCCATCCAACGCTGCCCAAGCAAGGTGCCTTAGTAGTAACTCGCCACCCAGACGTACCGATCGATAAACGTCAAAAAGAACTGAGTAAGGAAGAAAAAGCCAGACAACGGCATTCTGTCGAAGTTACTAACGCTGGTAACTATTTACACATCCAGCCGTCGACGTTAGAATCTCTAACCAGATCAGCTGCTAATGCGAGTGCAAATCGAAATCGAAAGAAAATTAACGAAGACGTAATAAAGGAGGGAGAAAAGTATCCGACGGATGGTTATGGATATCAAACGATTTCCGTATTACCACCGGCTCTGAAGGCTTTGGTTTACTTATGGGAAGAGCTAACTACGAATTGCTTAAAGGCGATGAGTCAACAATTAGAACCAGTCAGTCCTGTGAAAACGAAGGAAAAAAAGGATACGAAAAGTGAAAGAGAGAAGAATATTCATCTGGAGAAAGAAATTAAGAAGTTTAGGAAGAAAAAAATTCCGCCTAGAAACTATTTAGGTAAGTATTAGTGTTTTTAAATTTTAAGTTTTGTAAAAAAATATTTCGTTTTTAGAAGACTTAGGTGGACTGTCAAGTTATTTACAATCATCAGGAGCTGAAACTCTTTGTGAGCTTTGTGGGGAGAATTTTCCGCATCCAGTCACTTATCACATGCATCAGACGCATCCAGGTTGTGGACAGCATGCAGGTGGTAAGGGATACAATTCCGGAGGGAGTTATTGTCTTGGTTGGGCTGGAAATTGCGGTGATGGAGGTGTCCGTATGTATCTTCTTATATTGTATATACTCAAAAAAAAAAATATATATTTTCTTTTAGCTGGAAGTTCCTGGTACTTACTATGCGAAAGTTGTCGTGAAAAATATACAAAGTTAGGAAAATCCGGAAAGCAAACTAACTTTCGCCAAAGTCGAAAAAATATTCCGACAAAATCTTTTACATCCCCAATAGTATCGACGAATTTAGAGCCGCACATTGTAATGAAAAATAATGCGATGTTTCTATTGGATTTAGCGAGTTCAGCTGACACATCAATGACTCATCAAAGACGACCATCTTCAAGTATCATGCCTTCGGTATCAGAAAATGTTTCACCCCCAGAATGTTGCGGTCCTTTCAGACCGCCTCCTTCCTTTCAGTGCTTGAATTCTTTCGGTGTTAATTTGATTTTTGACGAGCCGAGGTTCTATAAAGAAATGTTGTATAAACATGAATGTCCTGATGGTTTTCTGCAAGGACCTTCTACTTCTGGCCAAAGGGTTAGTATCATGAATTTGATGACAAACTTTAGAATGGTCTACTGATATGGCAGCCGCTGCCAAACTATTATTATGTTCTTTTTCCAAAACATTTTGCTTTCATTACGTGGATATTGTTTAATTTTTGTTGTTCTTTGTTATAAAAAAGCCTCTGTCTGAAATATCGATCAACGACGACATAGACAATACAAAAGGATTGCGGTTCCATCGCTCAGTATCCATGGGAACAAACGGCATCCCATGGTCAAAATCTGGTCAAGACGGAAGAATAATTATGATGAGAAAGAGAAATAATAGTAGCTGTGAGATAGCAAGTGGTAAGTTCAACGTTCAGGAATCTCTTTTGGTGAAGTTTCAACAAAATTCTTCCAATTTATAGAAGGAGGCTCTTCGCTACTATGCAATCCATCAAATGCTCTTCAGAAGTTAATTCCAAAAAGAGATAACCCTTCTTCAGCCATCGTAAGAACTGATACTAACAACGATGTTGATAACGAAGATTTAGCTTTGCTTGAAAGACCTGTCCTACAATTTCTACTGCAGCAGCATGATTTGGAGTCGCTGCATTTGTCGATGAAGCAAGCACTCCGGTAAATGATGCGTTTTCTTCTTCTTAAGCAAATTTATTCAAAACTGAGAGGCGTCCCGACTACTTTACTGTTGATTGCCAATTTATTAATTCCTATGTTTGGGTTGTGCTCAACAGCCCAGACACTCCAACTGATTTTTCATACCATTGTTGATTGACCAATTAGAGCGCATTTTCCACACGATGCCTCTTAATTTTGAATCAACTTTGATACTATCGTTTTCATTTAAATTCTGAATTATTTTTTAGTAAAGCGATGTGTCGAGTCTACGCTATGCAGGCATTAAACTGGCTCTTACGGTCTGTAACTCAACCGATATGTTTACATGATTTGTTATGGTGGTTTGTAACATCTTTGACACCGGTCGAAATCGAGACTGAGCCAGAAGATGACAATCACTTACCGAAAAGAGAAGATGAGCTGGTACGTTTGATTTGTTGATTGACTCTTCCCATTTCAATACTGCTTTTAGAACAATCGGCATCCCGGTGCGCGTAATGTGGTAGACTTGGCGATTATCGGTCGACTACGTGGAGAGTCCCGTTATTTGCTGGTAAATTGGAAGCAGTTCAGAGGAAGCTCGGATCTGCTCGGTCAACTTACTACAAAAGCGTTTTGCTATCAGTGCCATTCTAACTTTCAGTTTGGAATGGAGTGACAATGGAACTTATATCCTTGCGTAAGCTGGAGCCCACGAAATCCAAATCACTAGAATAATAATTTAATCCATAATCGCCGTAGAAAAATTGTAAAAAATACCGATGCAGGTTTGTTAAGGCTATGGAAAAGACTTCCGACTCTCCAAGCTTCCACGATCCTGAACTAGCACCCTGGCTAGCACAATCTGATACCGGCTACCGTTTTTCTCCGTATTGGTCGCTTGATCAAAATAATATTTCTCGTTTCCCATAAAATCCATAATATATTTTGTCGGTTATCTTTTTCCTTTTAAATCGTTCCCTATCTTCCTGGTTGTAAGAATGGCGAACGTCTAGCTGCGTAATTATTCTGTTTTATGATCGCTTTGCTCTAAGAAGGCTAACGAAACTGTCGTAAATTGGAATCTTCTATTTTTCAACTTACTTGTTAATGTTCTTCTATATCAAACATTCATTTAAAAGCCAGACTCTAGCCAACTGGCATATTATGTAGTGGTAGTAGTTTCCTTTAATTCTTCAGTATTTTATTTGTGGAAGATTATTTTATGTATTTATTCATTTATTTCAATAAATCATTTTCAAGAATTAAAATAAATCATTCATTATTCTAATGTCAATATCTCTAGCCTCCAGTTCTTATATGTTTATTCACTACTTCAAGGCATTAATCTGATTTCCCTTGCTTAATTTTGCATAACTGCTTCATACGCTAACACTGCTGGAGGTGGTTACTTATATTTGTCATCTTTGTCTACAGATTCTATCATAGTCATTGTAAATTGTTTGAACGTGATTAATCAACATCACAAATTGGACTATTTTGGTGGTCCTTGTGAGAATTAGCTAAAATTTTACGCTATCACCAACCGCTCCCATTTTTAGCTACCGGCCGTCTCAGAGTCCATAATATCTACATCTACATCGACAATCTCCATTTTAATGGAGCAAATATATCTGGAAACACCCCTGCTCACGCATTTATTTTTTTTTTATGTTAATTATACGCCTATTCACCATTTCCAACTGTTGCCTTCCGGTTAACAATTTTCTCTTTGTAAAAGTGTTATTTGCCTGGACTACTCCCGGCACAGATTTACAATAATAGAACTATAAAAACACAAGTAAACTTAGCTTTCTTACTACCTTTGTAGAGAAATATTATGCCGGGCAGATCAAACAGACGATAGGTACAGATTCGTTTTTTAATATCAGAAAGTAATGCGCAAATACATCTTATGTTACATTCACTAAGATAGAGCAACTGCAATGGGAAGAGATACTTTTTTCTAGAAAATATCTATGAACAATTTTTTCTTCTAATGTATATTTTAAGGAACTGAATATTTGCGAGCACCCCTTATCAGACATAACAATTGCTGGAGAAGCCGTCCACCCGCTACCGAGTATCTTCCACGCTCTTCTCCAAACAATCGCAGATTTAATGGTGCTACTTCCGATGAGCTCATCGCTCCAACAAATAGCAGTTCGTTGTTGGGGAATTAGATTCGCTACTTCAGATCATTCATTTCTTCATAGATCTCAGGTAAAACGGATCTCAAACATTGAATCTGGTCAAAGTAATACATCTCAATGTTAAAGGTGTTTAGCAATATAAGTAAAATCTTATCAAGAAGTGAAGAATTGGAAGATTTCACATTATCCATGCATGAAAGTCATCAGAGTGTCGTTAATCTAGTGACATCTGTAGTGGAATGTCTAAAAGATCTAACAGCAACTATAGAAATTAAAGCTTCCAGTAGACAAGCTATGGTAGGAAGTTTAACTGACAATTCCACGGAAACTTTTTGGGAGTCTGGAGATGAAGATCGAAATAAAACCAAGAGTTTGACGATACTTCTTCCACAAGGACATCATCCGGTTTTGATTTGCATACATATAGATAACTGCCGAGATCTAGGGGTAAGAATGTTCAATCTATAGTACTAACTTATGGATGGTTCATAAAGGTTTATGAATATCCTTGAATTTTTAGAACAAAATATCGTCGATAACTTTTTATTCAGGACAACACACCGACGAGTTAATAAAACTAAGAACGGTTGAAGTTGAGACTCGTTTGTTGGGTGGTTGGGTGAGTTGTCCGTTAACAGGTGAGCTGAAAGTCTTACCAGTAGTCTACTGCTTTTTATAGCATGTCCATGTACCTTTAATTTTTTTATTTTGCGTGATTTGGATTGTAATACAACTTTTATTATTTTTGTATGTAGTTTTAACTGTTTTCTTCAATAATCCTTAAACATATTCCAAGGCAAAGTTAATAAACGTATTATCTCTTATAAACCTCTCCTGTTGTTCTATCCTTCTCCTCTCCCACCAATGAACATACTGGAAACGGAAACAGACGTATTATCCTATGCCTAGATGTACATTATAATCTTTGACAATGTACAAAATATGAGTGAATGTTTATAACCAGAATGTCAATTTGAAATTCTCTGAAATTCTGTATTTTTCCTTAGGCCTTGGGCCCGGTCTTTCCAAGTACGAATAAAATGGCCAATAACTAACTGGAAGATAAATTTATTAAGAAGTCTTATTCAACAAATAAAGTGTAAATGTCTTTCAAACTGACTTTAACCATTGATTTATTTTCGGTGAATTAACATAACAAAAATAATTATTTCAACGTTGGCTGCAATGAAATTACAATAACTCACTTCATAATATGTGTAGAGAAAGATGGTTTCATGCACAATGTGTATATAATAGAAAATGATAAACAATTGTTATGTTTCGCATATAATAGAAAATGATAAACAATTGTTATGTTTCGCGGACGCCTTGTAAGCTGCAAAATAGATTTTAGGTTAGCTGTTACCTGCTTGACAGCACTGAAATCAGGATTTCTGGTATATATTTGAATAATTGCTGAAATTGTGTATCTCCAACGTAATTTCATAGAATGAACCAAAATAGTAACAACAATAATAAACGGAAGTCTGCAGTAAACTTCATTGAATTGGGAGTGAGAATGTTGATTGAAGTTGTTTTAAAGTAGGTACATACACATACTGTGGAAAACAAGAAATCTTCATCATCCCTTCTTTCAAAGTGGTCAATACATTCTCTGACGGTATATGGGTGACGTTCTGGGTTTACAAAATCTAAAATTTCTTGTATCATATCTCTTGTTTTTCGAGTTCCTCGAAATCATTAAAAATATCCATTTCAAAATAAATGTGACAGTTTTTATTCAAACTAGGTTAGAATCGCCAACACTTTAAAAAGAGAAGAACTCAATTCGTGGTTAATCGGCATCAGTCGGTTGTTATTCACAACCCGAACAATTTTATTTCGAACTTATACCTCCTAATAACTTAACTGTAGAATAATGCTATATATTTTGCGAATATGTTATCCAATATTGGAAAGACGAATCTAGTGCTCATTTGATAAATATATTTTATTATGCAACTTTATTCAGACTTGGAAAGACCGGGCCTGAATGTGAAAAAAAAAATTAGATGTTTATATTTTTTGACAGCTGTTTGTTGTGTGATTATTGTTAAATATGTTACGTCTACTGTATTCAACTGAGGTAGCTATTTAGAAAAAATTTAGGTAAATTTACTAAGGATACTTTATTTATTAGTTAAATTATACATACAAGACGGTGAATCGTTGTCTGTTAAGCAAAAAATAAAGTATAAGTGATGTTGACAATACATCCTTTCACAGGTATAGTTCTTTTCACGATCTAAGAAACTGACCTGACCTGAGATGGGTTGATGACATGCAATAAAGCCATAAAAGTATTAGCCGTGACATGGTCGCATTTACTTTGTTGGCGAATAATAAATTATTCCCTGGAATCTCTATAAAGCTATTGGGTCATTCTTATTATAAAAACTTGGTACTTTTTCTTTTTTATTAGGTATAGTGCGGCTTTGCACGGTAAATCCGAGAAGTTTTATGGTTTTATTGTATCTCAAGCCTAAGTCAAGTCAAGTCAGCATCTTAGATCGTGTAAAGAACTATACCTATGGGTCATAATGACGTAGCTGTACATTAGTATTTATTAAAATATATAACCAGGTTTTTATTTCTCTACCTGCGAATTGGAGAACAATAGATAATATATATATATTTGTCTACAATGGATATAATAGGTTTGTTCCAACCCACAAGTTTTGTACGATCACGAAACGGTTTCAGAACTGCTAGGATCGATTATATGCGCAGGCATTAACTTCACACGGTTACATGTCTATAAAAATCACTGCCGGGCTGGAACGGTTTTGTGATTGCATTTCGTACGATCAGATCAGTAGGATTAATTATACAATATGTCTCAGTAAGTTGGAACCATATGGGAAACTTTTTTATTATCAATTTTAGGAAAAAAATGTATTCTTCATAAAAAGTTCTGCATGTTCTAAAATCTAGAATACCATCAACAGATATCATTTTTTTTCCGTCGTGTACGAGGTATATCAAAAAATATGAATTTTACTCAAGAGTAAAGTACCTTTATTTTTCAGAATATTGACAATTGTTATTATGAAAAGTTGATTATAATTGAAAGCTATTGCCAGATATTTAATATTATCCATCTGCCATGAAAAAATAATTTCTGTTATTTTTACTCAATTCTCTGTATTAGCAATGATAATTCTGTATAATTGCAATTTGCGTACATAACGATTTTTAATTTAGGATGCACTGATGGCAAACGTCAAATCGCTAGTCAGTTTTTATAAAATACAATAAATGACGGATCTGTTAAGTAGGGAAGAAAAAATAAAAATCGTTTTGATTGTGGGAGAAAATTACATAACCCATAGAGAAGCCGCAATTATTTTTAATCATAGGCATCCCAATAAAAATATGTAATTGCATATTTGAACATAGTTTTTGGTACTGATAAACTTTTTTCAATAACATATTTCGATATTTTCAAATTTAAAGGTACTTTACTCTTGAGTAAAATTCATATTTCTTACATACCTCGTACACCACTGAAAAAAATTGATATCTGTTGAGTGTATTTCAGATTTTAGAACATGCAGAACTTTTTATGAAGAATACATTTTTTTCCTAAAATTAATAATAAAAAAGTTTCCCATATGGTTCCAACTTAATGAGACATATTGTAGAATATAATAATAATATATGGACCTATTTTGTGAAATAATAGTTTTAAAAGATGTATCAGCCCAATTCACAACATCAATAACTAATTAAGTTGTTATCTACTTCAAATTAAGTTCTCACCTAAATAATTTTCATTCTTAACTCTTTTGTTGGGAATTAATTCCAAATCATCTTTACTGCTTGTACTATCAAATTCTGAAAAATCGCTAATTCCATCGTCACTCATTTTTACATAGAACTTTCTTGACTAAAGCAAGATATACCGTAACGCACCAAACGCCACACAAAACATTAGCTAGAAAAATTAATAATGGGTCAAAACACTTAAAGGAATGCAAGAAACATAACCAAGCTAAATGACAGATAAAACAGCTGGTCAATTCAATGTATCAATGCGCAGGCCAGCCCAAATAGTATTCAATTAGAGCCGTGTATCGAAATTACCGTTCTGAAACCGTTACATAAATGATCCAAAGGCAGGTTGGAACGCAAATAGGATCGTTCGATAAACCATCACGTCTCGGTTGGAACGCATTTTAATCACTGCGCATGAGCGTGATCGTCATGTTACGGTTTTTCGACGGGCTGGAACAAACCTAATATAAAATATACAATACTCTACTACAAACTATAGTATTAAAGCGCGCAATACTGGCTATAGCGAAGAGTAAGTAGGTAATGTCAGTGGCGTAACTAACGCCAATGCAACCAATGCGGTGCATTGGGGCTGATATTCTGGATAATCGCTCATGATGTTTCTTACATTACCCTTAACTGTTGCAAGTGGTGAAAGGTCTTTTTCTGAACTAAAAATAATAAAGAACTACTTAAGGAATTCTATGTCCAATATCCTAGACCTGTGTGATCTTAGTTTAATTAGTATTGAACATGAGAGAGCTCGGTCCTTAGATCTAGAAAAGTTAGCAAGACGGTTCCTAGAAACAAAGAGCCGTAGGGGCTTTGTCAGGGAATGGGAATTAACGTACAGTGTTGTCATACAGGTCTGTGATTAATCCTAATAAAAATATCACAATAATGAACCGTTTGAATCTTTTACAAACGTTAACCATAATCTTTGACTTACAAAAATTTGATTGGTTGATGTTTAGATTACGCGCCAGCGCAACCTATCAATCGCGAGATCAAAATACTAAGAAGGCATAACTTTCTTAGCGGCAATGTGTCTTACGTCTTTTTCTACTGTCACACTGACAGTTCTTGTCAGGTGTGTACTTTGTTGCTCACGGTCAATTATTATTTATGAGAAGTGAATATTAATCTTATTGTTATATTTATCTGAATAATACAAAAATACGCCTAGATACACGAAAAAAACATCAGTATTCTGAAAGTTCTCAAGTATTTTCAGTTAGAAAAAGAAGCTGATAATTATTAATTTCATAGCCTTTTCGAATTTGGCTGAATACGATCCTGATGATTTTATTTATCAAATTTAAGGTAAGCTATATGTCAAAAAAGCAAATAAAATAAACGCCATGCCGAAAACCCGGATATACGTCACAATCGATGACGCACACCAAGAAGGGTATTATTTCAACCATATACATAAATTATATTTCTTTGAATAATCGTTCTCTAATTGGATGGAGCTTGTAAAATGTCGTGAAATAGTATCCAGGAAGTGTGGGAGTACGGAGAAATGTCAAATGTCGTTGTTAGTTTCGTTGGAGGTTATAAGGGGGGGAGGTAGAATGTAGAATGTGTCTACGAATAGGGGCGCACTGTGAATACTTGCATTGGGGCGCAGTCCGGACTAGTTACGCCACTGGGTAATGTCACAGGTATGTCACGTATAATACACATGCGCAATATTGGCATTTAACCAAGTTAATGCAACTACATATCTGCGATGTATATAGTAGTTTGTGCAACTAGTGTGGATATGATGGCCATATCGCACGAGGACGAAGTTTGAGCACTACGCCGTAGGCGGAGTGCTCAATCGTTCAAGTGCGATATGGACAATCCACACGAGTCGAACAGCATATTTTTTCTACGACCCATTTAGGAAAAAATCTAGAAAATAAACAATTGAATAAAATGTAAAATAAATATAAGTAAGTTGAAATTAAAAATTTTCAACAATTTTATTCATAATCGTACCAATTCAATTTTATGTCTTCACTAATTTTTTGTTATAAGTAGATGTGGCCAGTCGGACTCCCGCACGAAGGGTACCTTTGTCTATAATATGAATATTCTGCTAAATATCTCAAGCGTCTACCTGTTGTCGTTATCAATATCAAGCAGAATTATTATTTAAAAATAAAATTAACAATTAAAAAAACGACTTCGCGGTTAATCGATCCCGGGTCTGCCGCGCGAGAGTATGGTATATTTACCACTCAACCATTGGGGTTTGAACTAGTCTAACGTCAGAAGTATTGAATAGCTTTGTAAGACCTGTCGATTTCCAACGATAGTCCCTTAAATACCCATTTTATTCTGTTTTCAGTATTTGTTATTAATTTATATGAATTGTTTTATTCAAGTTTATTTTTGTAAATGAATATTCTCAATCCACTGCTTCTGGGAGAGACTTTTTTTGACAAATTATTTTGACGTTTCATGAAATTGGAAAAAAGATGAGTGACGAGTACTAAACGCGAATGCTGATTGGTGGATTTCATATACGTTCTAGGATGTATATGAAATCATATACGTTCAGTTAACAGATATGGCCTACATTTCCATTCTGTAAACTGTGCAGGAAAGGGATAATATACATGTGGGTGTAGAAAAAATATTTTTCAATCTAACCTAAATGCTAAATTACTATCACGTCTTGTTGATAACGAAACAGTCATATCTTGGAATTATCATTACAAACCGTTATTTTCTTTTAAATTAGGGAAAGTTTCAGCTGCTGCGTCGAGTAGATATTTGAAGGAGAACGTTGAAATTAACGTAACTAAACGTCACAAATATGATTCTGGCTTAGTCACTATCTAACAAATACAGCTCATAACGTCTGTACAGCCGCACACTAGAACAGAATGTGTTCCGACTATTTATCTTCTAGAATATGATGCCTTTAAGCCTGGCATTCCATTCCAGCAAGTACTCGCTTTGCATTCTATCTGGTCTGAGATTTTTCCCTCCACTCTGCCGTGTAATTAACCTTTTCTGGCAAGTGGAAGTAGACCTAACCTTAATAACCAACCACGCTTATATCCTTCAAAATATTTTCCAATTCTTCCCAACCTGAATCACTAAAATAATTTTTGCTTAAAAATTTAGTTTGCTGTGTTTAATTTCTAGATTACACTAACAATGTTCTAAGGCTAGAACTAAAAGGACCAGATAATTCGGTACGAGTACGTCAGATTCGAATACTTGGTAACATTGAAGGAGAATCTTCAAAAGTAGGAAAGCAGTACACAGCCAGTACTCTACAACAAAAGTACTGCGAAGCAGAAACTTTGAGAGTATTTAGATTGATAACTTCCCAGGTGTTTGGAAAATTATTACAAGGTGAAGATGGGCAAAGTATGGTTTGTGGCGATTTAACCAATGGTTCGGGTTCGGTAAACGAAAATGTGGAACCAAACGAAGAAAGTAACGATTTAAGAGAACATGTCGTCGGAATTTTGTTTAGTAGAAGCAAATTAACGCATTTACAGAAACAAGTAAGTTCTACAAAATCTTGAAGGCATAAATTGGTAATTATACTCCATAGGTAATTGTCCATATTGTACAAGCTATTAGAAAAGAAACGGAACGAGTACATGATGAATGGGAATCGAATTTATGCACTTCATCGGGATTTTCGAATCAAAGTCAAGAAGGAACTAAAAATTCCGACACTTATTGCTTCGAAATGTTGTCGATGGTTTTAGCTTTATCTGGAAGTTCTGTCGGAAGAAATTATTTATCCCACCAAGCAGACCTTCTTGGAGACATTTTAACGCTGCTTCATGCTGGTAGTGCTCGAGTCCAAAGACAGGTTACATCGTTATTGAGAAGAATTCTACCGGAAATAACTCCAGAAGCTTTCGCTCGAGTTGTGGGAGTTAAGAAGTTACCTGCTAGAGACTTCAGTATTGTTTCTGTGCTTAATAAGGAATCTATAAGTAGCAGCTTTGATGTTAATCAGTAAGTTTGATGTGTAGTCCACTAGTGCAGTAACCAAATACCTGAAAATATCGAAAGCTCCTGAAAAGTCGCTGAAGAAACCCGTTTTCCAGAGTTTAGGGGCCATTTCCCCCCCTTCCGTTAACTCAATCACGTTAAGTTTTTTCTCGTTCAAAAACACCTGCCGTGACCTACAAATTGAGCCCAAAATGAAGTCTTCAGCGACTTTTCAGGAGCTGTGTCCCTTCATTTACTGGACTAGTGAGGGATAGAAAATTGATGTTTGATATTGATATTGTTTTAGACTTGGGATTTTGGATGTTTTTTTAAGTGTCATTGCAAAATCTTTGACACTGCAAGTTAAAATTAGGGGAAAAACAGGGAACGGTGCTACACCAAAGGAAGTAACAACCGTTACATTGGCCACTTCCATACAACCACGAGACGCACTTGGTGCTAGATGGTGGTTAAGAGGTTCAGTCAGTAAAAAATTATCCGAAGTTATTATTAACCTTATTAAGGATATGGCAGCTGTAAGTATTAAAATAGGAAGATGAACGAAATATTAAACAAGATATACTTTTTAGGGTAAAATGTCAGAGTCTTGGGCTAACATAACAAAAGGTGCAATAGCCGAAAACATTTTACATTTGACTTATTTATCCGAAGATCAAAGAATTCCTTCGGCTTGTCTACGAACTCCAACGCTGTGGCTTGCTTTAGCATCGCTTTGTGTCTTGGACGAAGATCACGTGGAAAGATTGACATCTGGTAAGTGCTGTAGCTAAGTTTATCTTCTGTATAATATATTTTCTTATGTCTTTCAGGTCAATGGAATCAACCAGAAGGTCAAACTGTACAACCGAGACCAACTTGCTGCAATCACGACGATGGAGAAACTGTTGCTGTCATCCAGTGCAGTCACTGTGGAAATTTGTGTGCTGATTGTGACAGATATTTACATCTACATAGAAAAACCAGAAACCACCAAAGACAGGTACATTATTGGATGTGATTATTATTATTATATGAAACACTAAAAGCTGTCGCCTAACTATGACAGCTGGCAGGACTATGCAATGTTTTGACAATTGATTTATTTGTAGTGAAATTATGTCTAATTTCAATAACTCCATTTGTTTTCAAAAAAACATTCGCAAAATGGCGCTGATATTAAATGGAACATTGACTGCGGACGTTGAGCTATGACAGCTGGTAGAACTATACCATATTTTGGCTTCGAAGTTAGATCTTCAAAGTGTTTTCTTTTTATTGTAGGTATGTAAAGAAGAGGAGGAAGCCATTAAAGTTGAATTACACGAAGGTTGCGGTAGAACAAAATTATTCTGGCTCCTGGCATTAGCAGATCCAAGAACTTTGAAAGCATTAATTGAATTTAGAGAAGGAGGTACGAGAACCAAAGCGGTCGGTATGAGCGGAGTGTGTCGATTTTGTGGAACTTCCGGTAACTCCGGTCTACTCGCTATCGGTAACGTTTGTGCTGATCACGAATGTCAAGTAAGTTGTTTTAACATGAAAGATGTGGGTTCCAAATTTGTATGATACAAATTTCAGGAATATGGACGAAATGCTTGCAGTAAAATATTAAATTGCGGACATATGTGTGGCGGTGCTAACGGCGAAACAAAATGTCTACCCTGTTTACACGGCTGTTCAGGAGAAGCTTCGTTAAGACAAGACTCCGATGATATGTGTATGATTTGTTTTACTGAAGCACTTTCTTGCGCTCCTGCTATTCAAGTAAGTAGAACTATCTTCTTGTATAGTACATTCAATAGCTTTCTTTGTTATCGTTTGTGACCTATATTCAGGTTTTCGGATATACGTCATATAGCTAACCTAAAATTTGATAAATAAAATCATCAGGATCGTATTCAGCTAAATTCGAGAAGGTTATGAAATTAATAATTACCAGCTTCTCTTCCTAACTGAAAATACTTAAGAACTCTCAAGATGCTGATGTTTTTCCGTGTATCTAGGAATTTTTTGGTATTATTTAAATAAATAAGATTGATATTTACTTTTCACGAGTAATAATTGACCGTAAACAACAAAGTACATACCTGACGAGAACTGTCATCGGGAAATTAGAAATAGACGTAACACACATTGCCGCTACGAAAGGTACGTCTGCATTCTATTTTGAATGATGTAATTTTTCCCAATTGATTGGTCGCCCTTGCGCGTAATCCAAACTTCAACCAACCAAATTTCTTTAAGTCAAAGATTGGGGTAAACGTTACAGTTAAACGGTTCATTATTGTGATACTTTGATTAAGCTTAATCACAGACCTGCCTTTTTTCCATTTTTTCCAACGTTAAGTGTTAGAAGGACATTACCAATCGATGACGCTCTATGATATTCATCACTGTCATTGACCATTTTTTTGTTGGCAGAAGTAATAAGTAGGATAGGAAAATAGTACTTATCACAAATTTATATGTTTCCAAAGAAGAAAAAGGAATAACCATGTGATAAAAGCTTTTAGGGCACACGTGGTATAGACAAGCTTCCTTTCTTCTATTTAGACCTTATACCGTTCATATTCATCTAACTATTCCTCACAACAACTTCTATACCTTCACCTTACTCTCCTCCTAATATCAAAACGTTCATTTCCTTCAATATAAATTCCTACTTTTTTTGTAATCAAGCTTCTAATTTTTTTCTTTTCATTGTTTTTTTCCTTTATTTTCCTACATTTTCTCTTATTCATTATTGACTGGTCCTTTTCAATTCCCTTTTACAGATTTTATAGAAATTTCGGGATATATTCAAAATATTTTGTAAATTGTTTCAGCTTGGTTGTGGACACGTATTTCATCTACATTGTTGCAAAACGGCTTTGATGAAGCGATGGGCAGGTCCAAGAATAACGTTTTCATTTATTCTCTGCCCCATATGCAAAGTAAGTTCAATTTTGGCTATAAAATTCGTAACTTCTATACTTTTTTTTTCTCAAAATTTAGGAAGAGATAAAACATGAAATGCTAGTCGACATTCTATCACCTATCTTGGATTTACTCAAAGACGTTCGTAGAAAAGCTTTGATGAGGCTGGAATACGAAGGTTTGCATAAAGTAGAAGCTGTTGTAGCACCAGGAGCTCGATTTTACAGCGATCCAGCCTCTTACGCTATGGACAGATATGCCTATTATGTTTGTTACAAATGCAAAAAGGTGAGTAATTTTTATGTGCTTACTATACTAGAGTGTGATAAAACCAAAAATATAATTTGATGTAAGTGTGACGTTATGTCGAAGTTCCCAGTGCCTCATATCCTGTATAAGGAAATAGTAACATTTTTGTTACCTGGAACGTTGAGAAAAAGTATATTCTTAAAAAATAAAACTCTATATGCAACGGTTATTCAGTCACTCTTCGGAGTCCGGCAAGTATTTTGTTATCCGGAATATCCAGCAATCATTTAGCTACCTGGCACTCATTTGGCCATACGGAATTTTGCTATCTGGCAGTCATTTTATAATCGCGTAAACATCCAGCCAATTCTGCACTATTTTTGGTATCCGGGATTAATTTTGAAATCCGGCTTTCATTTGGCTATAATGCAATTATTTTGCTATCCAGCACCCGTTTTGCTATCATGGACTCATTTTGCAATCCAGCTTTCATTTGGCTATTCAACACATTCAGCACTCCTTTGTTCATAGGTATATCCGTCACTTATTTTGCTATGCGGCCTTTCCGACTCTGATTTGACTATCGGGTACCTATTTTGCTATCTGGCACTCATTCTGCAATCCGACACTCATTTGACTATCTGGCCCATCCAACACTCATTTTGTTAATTGACCTATTCGGCTCTCCTTTTGTTATTCGGTTTATCCGGCACTCATTTTCTTATCCGGTATATCCATCATTTTATTGCTATCCGGCATTAATTTGACTATCCGGTATATCCAGCAATCATTTTGCTACGCTGCACTCATTTGGCTATACTGCACACATTTTGCTACCAGCCAATTCTGCACTAATTTTGATATCCGGGATTCATTTTGCAATCCGGCTTTCATTTGGCTATAATGTTCTTATTTTGCTATCCGATTTGACTATCCGTCACTCATTTGGATATCCAGCTCTCATTTGGCTATCAGGGACTCATTTTGCAATCCGGCTTCCACTAGGCTTTCCGGTCCATCCAGCACTCCTTTCCTAATATGCATTCATTGCACTTATTTTGCTATGCTCTCATTTGACTATCCGGTACCTATTCTGCTATCTGGCACTCATTCTGCAATCCGACACTCATTTGACTATCTGGGCTATCCAGCACTCATTTTGCTAAATGGCCTATCCAACTCATTTTGTCAATCGACCTAACCGGCTGATTTTCGGATATCCGGTCGATGAACAGACCGAATATTCTCTAATAGCAGGAAGTTTTTATGAAAATAATGATCTTGTAGGCGTATTACGGTGGCGAGGCGAGATGTGACGCCGAGATGGCCGAAAGTTACGACCCGAAAGAACTGGTATGCGGTGCTTGTTCCGACGTAGCCAGAGCTCAGATGTGTCCGAAACATGGAACCGATTTTCTAGAATATAAATGTAGATATTGTTGTTCCGTCGCTGTGTTCTTCTGTTTTGGTACGACCCATTTTTGTAATCCATGTCATGATGACTTCCAACGAGTTACTAATTTACCCAAGAATGAGTTGCCGAGCTGTCCGGCTGGTACGTATAAATATCAACATTTGAAGTAACGCGTACCTATAATTTTATTCTCATTGCAGGTCCTAGAGCTAAGCAGTTGGAAGGTGATGAATGTCCTTTACATGTAAAACATCCACAAACCGGTGAGGAGTTTGCTCTGGGTTGTGGAGTATGCAGAAACGCGCATACATTTTAATAATTATTCCACTCACTATTTTCATGTTTATCAGCTTATTGATGCTAAAATAACATAAATATAATCAACTTACCGTGTTTTATTTGATCGTAGTTCGTCTTTTTAATATGTAAACAAATTCACAGAGCGTTGTTTATTTTTTCAAACTCGCTAAACTATAAAGTTAAACGGGGTTGGTATATCTGCAGCTTTGAAGTGAAATTTAATATCCTTCGTGGCATATAGCCAAGAAAGTAATTGCTGCTTCTTGGTGAACTGTTCTTTGATTTTCAGACTCTGTAAGGTGCTATAATAGTATTGTACTTTGACATTTATAACACTTTTTACTAAAATGACAATTTATTTACGGGAAACTAAATAAAGCAAATATTTTACATACAGTTTTTACTGATAAGACACTAATTGTTAATGGTTTCACAAATACTTACATTAAGGGCATACACAATATACAGAGCATTAGCCATTACTTTAGCCACTGAATTAACGATCAGATGAGATTATTTATAAAGCTGTATGGCATTCATACACCGCCATTTCTTAATTACCTCGTGCTCATGTGAGGAACAAAACTTGATTGGAATGACAGGACCATGACAGGACAACAATCCCAAGCGGTTATTGATATTTTTTGTGCCTTTCGGCAAGTTCACACAACTTAAAAAGGTTTCTATTTTACCATCATTAATTGAAACGGCAGGAACGTGGTACCTTTTGGTATGTAGGTACTTCTAGTCTCACTGAGATGGCTCTAGGAGAGTAGCTCTTAGAATTTGAAATACCCGGTGGCATAAATAATACTAGTATTCTAGTGAAATGGACTTGCACCAAATATTTTTAGTAGTAAGTTATAGGCAAGTCAAAGGGTGATATATAGTAGTATACATTTATCTAGGAGGGTGTATATTATTGATCAAAAACATAGTCTGGCTGTCAGCAGAATCGTTTCAATGTCATGGTAGCCATTGCAGAAGACTATTTTCGAATCACAATCAACTTCAAATTTTGTCCCCAATAAATGGCAAATGGGTTATTCAAAATAAATTCATTTTATATTCTCTCTGCTAATTGACAGAAAAAAGTTCACTAAAATTATGCAACTTATGATACAGATACGTAACTACTTTAAATGTGAAGTTGTGGATCTGCGTTTGTTGCTCTATGTTTCAACTTGTCCATGACAAATAAATAAAAAAGTAGAACGTGTCGCGGGACACACGGTAGTAACTTTAGTTTCTTTTAAGCAAAAATTATGTAATACATTTGACGTTATAGATAAACATATTTCATATGCCTCGGTTGCCGAGTAGTAAGCAAACCAGACTCTCACGCGGTAGACCCGGGTTCGATTCCCCGTGAAGAATTTTTTTTATTGTTAATTCCATTTTTAAATAATTATTCTGCTTGATATTAATAACGACAACAGGTAGACGTTTGAAATATTTAGCAGAATATTCATTATTATAGATAATGGTACGGTACCCTTCATGAGGGAGTCCGACTGGCAACATCTACTTATAACAGCATCGTATATTTAAAAAGGGAAACCGTATCATTATATACAAATTGGACATTCAAGAACTGTACGTTTACCACAAAATTAGTGGAAACATTGAATTGAATTGTTAAATTTTTAATTTGAAGTTGTATTACAGTTTATAGAAATTTTTATTTTCTAGATTTTTTTTAAGTGGGTCGTAGAAAAAATATGCTGCTTGACTCGTGTGGATTGTCCATATCGCACTTGAACGATGGAGCACTCCGCCTACGGCGTCGTGCTCAAACTTCGTTCTCGTGCGATATGGCCATCATATCCACATTAGTTGCACAAACTACTAATTCTTTCAAAATATGCCCTTTTACATTTAAAAACAACCTACCAAATATCAAATCAATTTATCCATCCATTTTAAAGTTATCGAATTAAAACATTCAAGTTTTCAAAATTTCAACACCCTGTATTTCGAAAAGTAAATGTGCTAGACCCCTTAATCCTCATATCATTTTGTCCAATTTTACGAGAGGAATCTACATATAATCGTTGTAATTACCCTAATTTGAGATTCTGCAACGTAATATTTACAACCTATGTAGATGTTCATCGACTAACTATCAATTCGACGACAGTCCGAGATGCTCGCGGCTAACTTCTAGTGGAGATGGTCGTGCGGTCCACAAATATAAATGATGTTAAATGGGCGCCAGATAAATTGTCCCAAGCATCCCCAAGTTCTCCAGATAAACCCCAACTTACCAAAGGTTTATTGCGATATTATCGACGTCTTAATGTACATACAAAAGTAAGCTACTTATAGGTTGAGTTCAACTGTTTAATTCATGATAGTAGTATTAATATACAAGTTTCCTTAAATGACCAGTAAAATGACACTACGTGGACTCCACTAATATACTGACTAAAAAAAGAATAGCAGAATAACATATAAAAAAAAGTGTAACACACCGCTTGAGCTCAGGCGCATGCGCGAATAACTTTAAACCCAAACCTTAGACGCCGTTTACAAATAATAAATTTACCACACTACAGTGAGAAGAAAAAGCCTAGAGGCATCAGTAAAATTACTACTAACTTAATTATTATATAGTATCTATCAATAAAAAAAATGAATCTTGCATTTAACAAGTAATAAGCAACAAATCATTAACGGTTCTGATAAATACATGGAAGCGAAACGACGCACTGGAACGCTCAAATCTACAGACACAAATTTATATCCAGACTAAATAGTACACCTATCTGAATAAGTTGCAGCGATTATTAGTAGAGGTAAGGTACACCTCGTACTAAAATATTAGATTCAGCGAGTGGGTAGCTTAAACAAATTTGCGTGACTCCTTAGAACCCCTGGCCAAGGGGCTCTTTGGGTTCTTAGGATATGCTGTAAGTCACGTAAGACTGGTGAAATCTCCAATAAATATAGTGATTTAAGGCTCAATATTCTTCCTGGTCTTTGTATTTGAAACAGCAACTACGTGGTAAGCGGCACAAATCCTTCAATAAAGAGGTTACAAGAGAATTTTGAACAGTCCAAACTAACAATTCAATTCACTAAAATTACTTGTAATAATTTCTCACTAGAGTAAAAAAATCCCTTAACAGGTTAGCAACCTAGGCTATTCATATTTTTTTCTAGCAAGATGCACACTTCAGATCCACGAGGTACCATCAACCAGTAACATCGGAAATCAAAACTGTCAACCACTGTCAATAACTGATGGTGGGATATCAAACTCAACTACTCAACATTCGAATTCTACGTTCAGGACCAACGAAAACTAATGATAATATAATTAATATACTTTTAACGATGCCACTAATCGATAACCCAAAATACAAGAAAGGAATTTTTAACAATTTTGAAATACCTAGAGTTGGAATACTTAACGTTGATTTTTAACGTTACAATGCTTATACCATTTTTTGCGCGATCGTATTGAAATTAATTCCGAATAAAATAATTTAAATTTCTTCGAAATGAACAAAAAAGATAAATCTTGCAAAAAATTATGGAAATGTAGTAAAAATTTATCCGAACAAATTCAAGTAGATCACCAGCAGTGCGAATACCAGCTTTGCATAGAATTTCAATATAGCATCGGTGGTTCAGTGGTAGAATGCTCGCCTTCCACGCGGGCGGCCCGGGTTCGAATCCCGGCCGAAGCATATAAATCGCTGCTTCGTAAACGAGAGAGAGACTAAGGAGAGAGCACAAGCACGCAAGCCAGCCACATAACGAAGCAACGTAACATAGCGTAACGTAACGGTCAGATCTTTTGCGTCGCGACCCCTGGTCGCTCAAACATAACCTGACGTAAAGAACTAAAGTTCCAATAATGTGATGTGTTGACCTTATTTTAAAATCTGTCACTATCGTTTACTTGTTTAAGTTGAAGAAACGAATATAGTAAGGGTCTGTGTTAGGTTGGTTGAAGGATTATTTTCCATTTTTATTTGTGTACTGTGTTATTGTGTGTGGGGATTTTATAAATTATTATTAAGCCAATATTTAGATAGATCGGGAGATCGTGTTTTGTACCATATTGTACAAGAAGAGCAATAATTTTGTGTCAAGATCATCTTATTACGAATTAAATATACAAATATTGAAAATAAATCATTATTTCAAATAAAAATATTTGTATTTTTTAAACCAATTGCCTTTTTCCATGGACCTGTCTTCTTCTTTACTCCTTTGTCACTTATCTGGTGAATAAAAATATACAGATTGCGAAAATTCTATTCGCGACATACGATTTAAAGAGAGAGAAGAATAATTGTGCGCAGTCAGTGCCAAAATGTACTTATCTGTGAAAGTTATTCCCAATTTTTGTCGGCAACAATGTTAAATACCAATAATTGTTAATTCGGAAGAAGTGTGAATGATTTTATTTATTGCCGATTGCGATTTGTCCGAATTTTTTCTTGAATTATATTATTTTATTCTGATTTGTGTTGATCCTACTTATTTTTCAAAAGTTAATAATATTACCAATCTCGATTTTCTCTCACTAAATACGGCTATCCCGTGTTGAAAGTCAAATGCAAAATAAGTTATTTATTCTTTAGAAAGTACCAAACATTCTAAACTGACAACGCTGCTTTCATATCAGCTAGAACTGAACCATAGAGATACTACAAATAGAGGAAACAAGCCAGCTTCGAACCCGTCAGCATATAAGAGAGAGGTAGAAAGTAGGAGGTTTATACTGTCTTTCTCTTATAGCGTGTATGCTATATATACACAAACAAAGACAGAAAAACCTTTGACTGTCGGTCTCTTTCTCTCTTACTGGAGTTCAGACGGATATTCCCACTTACAAATCGCCCTATGGCTTGTTGCCTCTATATGTAGTATCTCTATGAACTGAACACACGCCAAACGCTGACTGCGAACAAATATTCTTCTCTCTCTTTCAAGTGGTTTGTCTCATATTTTCCTTGTCGCCTCGAATAGACTTTTCGCGATCTGTATATAATAGTTATTTACGTAATTAGTGGGATATGGACATTATTAATGCACGCATGTGAAGTTTGCACGACGAGTGTAATTACATAAGTGCGTTAATATTTCCTATCACACGTGTTACGTACAAAATTTTATCTACAACTGTCTATTAGTATTATTATCATAAAATTGAAAAAAATGTCATTATGACATTGGAAATATTATCATATCCTACCCGTTATATGACAGTTGTAGATAAATAAATTTTGCTATTTGAACATGAAAGTACCGGAACTTAATGTAGTATAACAGCACTATCTAGTGACTAATAGCTTCGTTTTAACTTTTCAATCATGGTTTTCAATATTCAGAGCGGACAAAAAATGGTTAAATTGAATAGAATTAAAGTTTACTTTGCCCAGAAATTATTGACGCTTTTATTAATCGTTAGATGCTGCCACACGATTCATTTTCATAACGTCGAAAATATCTTTGATGATGAGGTATATAAAGTGTGATAGACGAGACTAGCTTTTGAAATGATGCTAATGTCTTTTAATCTAGTAGGTATTCAAGGTATAATAATAACATTCATTTCATATTCAGTGGATGGAAAATGGAAAGTTCAATTACAGATTACTGTTATTTACGAATTACATATAAACATGATTTCTACTTCGTCAAAAATTATTGATGTTACTTAACCGCTAGATGCCGCAACATGTATTAGTATTACAGTAATAATAATTTAAAAAGTTTGTGGAAAGTATTATCCATAATGTTGATTAGTTTAATTCTTATTAACAATTACCTCAAAATTATAAATTAACACGTTCTCTGGGATTTTGGACGTACTATTAAATAATTTTAATTTTAAATTCAACCTGGTATTTATTCCGATATTAATATAAAATAAACTGTGAAACAGTAAAAAAATAGTGGGAAATTAGCAAAGGAAACAAGATTCAAATTAGGAGTCGGTATGAGGGAAGTACATACATACAAAAAGAGGAGCTGTCCAGTATTACAGCATGGAGACTATATTAATATTTTTCTGTATAACGGACATACCAGTAATTTTTTCAAATTAGTTTTACAACTTATTCCCTGTCAACCATCTCTGGTTTTTCTTCAAATCAGTTTCACCTTTTTTTCAGATCTCTTAAATTGTACACAAGAAGGGGTATATAATTTCAATTTAACATATTAATTATTACCTACTTTATTTATCTGAATATTTTTGATTATTGGAAAAAACTAGTTTTCCTAAATGAAATTCTTATTATCAATTCGCGTCTTCGTTTTAAATAATCTGCACCAACCAGGCACCATGGCACTGGGGCTGGTATAATTGGACTTAGAAAGAAACTGTCCTTAGACTTGGTCGATACACAACTGTGTTTCAAGCAGAGACGATTGCCCCTATAGCCTGCATTGATGAAAACATCAGAAGAGGATATACCGGACAAAAAATTAAAATTTGCTTGAAGCTATCAGCAATCCAATAACTAAGCTGGTAAAAAACTGTAAAGAATTCCTTAACATGCTGGCAAGAGACAACAAAGTGTCGCTAATATGGGTGCCGGCACATGGAGGGGATTTCAGGGAATGAAATGGCAGACCATGGGTGACATTCCGTTCATAAAAACTAGCGATCGCTTTTAAGCGACGTCACCTGGATTTTACTTTGATATTTTGACAAGAAAATATAGAAAATACGTAGGTGACACCTTATGGGTATCAGAAATTAGAACTATTTGTCGCTCCAAAACAATCAAACTTTGTGAACGGAATGTGTATATCGACAAGATCGATTCAAGACTACTCGCTAGGTGAACAGAATGCCACCCCAGTTCTAAAGGAGCTTTCACAGATCCGGAATCGTTTTGTGGAATCACAAAGGATTATCTAGGAGGGAAAGTCGGGAACTGGCTAGTTAAGGAACACCAACTCAAATGGAGGCTAACATAAGGACAACTCCATACTAAGAGTGTAAGTACTGAATAAGTTAGGCAAGAAACTCTTGTCCAGGTTGTTGAAACTGGCTAAGAGAAATTTGAAGACAGTTACAGAACTGGTGACTGGACACAGTACCCTGAGGAAGCATTTGCACAGCATGTGGGGAAAGTTAGTGAACCTATGTGCAGCAAATGTGAACTCTACGATGTAACACCCACTCACATACTCTGCTTCTGTGAAAACTTACAAGGACTCAGACGGAAGCACTTTGGAGTGGAAATAGTTCTTCTGAGTTTTTGTCAGCAGTAATGTTTACTATTCGACTATTGTCCTCTATAAAAAGTGAGGTTATTGTTAATACTGTTCTAAATAGGTCCAGGAGATGCAGTGCGTGACGCTGCGGGGAAAAAAACTATTTAGATAGACGATTTTAAGAACATATTTTGTCAATTTTCCCGTATGAGTTAGTTATCTAGTCTTTATGATTACAACATTTAAACCTCACAAGTCAATAATGCAGACAGAACAAGAAAGTGATTGGGATTGGGAAGTGATTGGGAACGTGAAATGAGATGAAATGCTGACGGAATTGAGCATATCCTGCTAGAAGATTGTAGAATATGTAAGACATGAAAATGACTTTATTTAGACTATAGAATTACAATGATGAGTGAATATTATACTCATCAAATTATTAACATATCAATATATTGATTGCTAATCTGCTTCATTCAAATTATAATTTAACTAAATGCAGTATAGCAGTTAATAGTCATTTACTCAGCAAGTGCAATAAACAATTTTTGCACGAGTTGCATACATTATTTTTCCTACGTTTATGCAAAATACCCCATTCAGATTCTTTTAAATGGACTAAAAATGACGTCGATTTGATTGTTTATGTTTGACATGATGACAAAACTCTGTAGTGAAATCACAGATGAGTGCAATAGAGTTATTATTGCACTAGAGCAATAAAGAACTAGTTTTTCCGCTAATGTAGTACAATAAAGTTTTGTTTTTTTGTGTAAACGTGGGAAAATAAATTTAAAGTAGTATTGAAAAAATGAAAAAGTTATAAAATGAATTTGTCAGAAGTGGGATTCGAACCCACGCCCACAGAGTGGACTGCGACCTGAACGCAGCGCCTTAGACCGCTCGGCCATCCTGACTTGATAGACCTAGTTGTTGATAACCATTATTTTCATGTACCTACTTACAAAATCAAATATGCAGAAATCGCTGAAGCGCAATACCCCTATTTAATACGAGAAACCGCAACGATTCTCTTGTATGCATAATGTTACCATATAATGAAGGGAAGAAACCAAATAACATTTTTTATTAGGCTTCCCCACCCAAAGGGTTAAAAACGGACTCTATATTACCCTTGGGTACCTATAGAGACTAATATATAATCAAGGATATTACTAAGACCTGCTCTGTCTCTCTGACACCAGACTCGCACTGGGCCGGTTTTTATATTGTCCTTTTTTTGTCAGTTTCACATAGGTAGGTACATGAAAAATAGTATAAACCCCTTTCAGTTCCCTCCACAACAATCTTTAAATTTTCAATAATTTAATTTTGAGGTGAATCTTATCCCCGCAAGGTGATGGAAGTAGCGAAATAATAAATACCGGAGAAAAGTGTCCCACTTTGATCAAAAATCGACAAATCGTCCGGGCACCCTGTATATACAATTATAATTAATAGGTAGCATTAATTTAAATACTTTCTTATGACTTCCATAACCAATTATAAAGCTCCATAACTACGTCACTGACTGTCGCAAATCTTCATTGAAGGGTATTAAACAATTTATTCAACTAAGTATTTTTATTATAAAATTCTCAGCTCAAATATATATCCATACAAAACAGGCATTAACTGGAAGATGTTGAAATGATTGTCAAATTCAAAGAAGTTGACTCAGAAATTGCACCCTCACAATATGACATGCGCATTCTGGAAGACGACCCTATTTATTATGTAGATATACAGACATTTATAGAAGGGATAAACACAACACAATAAGGCCTTTTAGTCGTGAATATGCATTTTATGGTGGTAAATATAGTTGTTCAATAGATATTATATTGAGGTACGTTTTTTTTTGGAGAACTTTTGAAAATTCTTAATAAAAAATTGGGTGAAGATTTGTTGGAAATAGTAATATTTATATTAAGTTAAGTAACTAAGTGAAAATCAAATAAATACATTAAAATTCAAAGATTCACAATAGTTTATATAGTACGAGTCAAAAGTGTGGAAAAATTACCATATAATAATATGTAAGAGTTATTTGTAAGATGTGCGGTTTCTGTTTCTT
>CAJUYI010000009.1:201724-218279 GCA_910591695.1 Galerucella pusilla | reverse complement strand
AGTGTCACTTAGTTAAGTATGACTTTTTAGGATAATCGGTGCGAATGCTCCTATTTGTTTTTTTATCCTCCAGAACTTCAGCATTTTCCAGCACTTTTAGTGTTCTGGTCTCTTTTTGCTTGTTCATTTTGCTTTAATCCCGCGAAAAAAGAAAAACACTTTTAAAAAACTGATGGGGACTCTAGTGATTATTAAACGCTTGGAATACCTTCATTAAACACTTGTATAAAATACTTGATTGAACAAACATGAAGGCCCAGGGATAAAGGCATAGAATAAACGTCAAATTTAAAACGCGCAGAAGCAGCGCAGCAAAAGGTGCAACGTTGCCGGTTTGTTTAAGAGGATTGAGCAATCCAAAGACGGTGCATGAAAAATCTAATCCCAATCACTAATCTTGTTTTGTTAATCGCGATCGTAATTGTAAACGGGGCATCTGAGCGTTAATCATCTGACCACTGATAATATATTTCTAAATTGATTGTTGTTATTAGCAAAAATTTACGAAATGAATGAAGATACTTTGAAAAGTGTTGTAGCTATTTTAGCCTCTAGATCTTGGAGTAGCAGTTCATCTGATAGTTCCACTTTTCCCATTTTTTCAATTTCTGACGCTGTTAATACCTTGTTACCACATTTTAAATTTATTTCTATTAATTCGTCCATTTCTTTGACCGCTTCAAAAAATCGTTAGTTTTTTTAGGTTAAGCTGTCATTTTGTAAACCACCGAATTTATCCACCACCTCGATACAACGGTGAAGTGGTTTGCAATTTTGGTTGATGCAACCGTAATAAATGAACGCGTCATTTCTTCAATCTACAATCTACTAATTAATATAAAAACGCAGCTGGTCGATTGGTGGATCTACCGGTGAATAAAAGAACGTGTCTGTAGTGATTTCAAGGCGGGGGTAACGCGAGTTTGAGGTGGGTTTGGTTGGCAGGCATCCCCTTGGAGATGAGTTCAACACTGTCTAGGTCCTGGGCAGAAGCCTTTCGAACATGAGCTTCCCATCTCGGCCGTAAAAAAAATGTTACGTTTACGGATATGTATAGACTATTCGCTACTTTCTTTTGTGGCATAAAATTGTATTTCATTGCACAGTATTTTCTTTTTGTTTACGTATTCCGTTTTTCTTTCAAAAAAAAATTTATTCAATACTCAATTTGAATAAGATTTTCTGTATTGTGTGAACATATTTTGTGGTGTCTCTGAATTAGTTCTGCTAAGAAAAGGAGATTTGGTTCTGGTAGACTTTGCAACTCTTTAAGTTTCATGTTAATGTTTAATTTATTTAATAGTTTACTTGAATAAAGCTGATAAGAAAAAAAATTTCGCCAAATAATTTAGTAATTGCTTTAAAAATTACGAATTAAGTTTAAAAAATGGTACTTTTTCAACAATATTTATTGTTATTTTACGATGAATATGTTCACTTTTAACTGTGATGGTTATTACCTTAAACTAAATGGTAGTCTGTTTCACAAAAAAGCCGGAAGAAATACTTGAATTTTGCCGAGTTTTTGAAATATTTTTAAACCTAACTATTACCACTTGACACATAGGTATAGGTTATAAAATTGCTCACTACAATCTTATGCTTAGGGAGCCTAGGTTGGTAGTGTGATCAGGAGATAGTTTTAGCGGCTTTGTCAAGTGGTATCCATTTTCTGTGAATTGGATGAATTTTTAATTGTAAGAGATTAGATGAATATTAAATGAATTATTTATAATCATTGAAATTAAAATAATAAACATCCTTATAATGTAACGATTATCTTAGATTTGTTTTATACCCTACATTGAATAAAAGATATTAAAACAAACTCCCCTGTACCATGGAGTCATCTCCTTTTATTACGAATTTTAGTTTGGAATGATATTTTTATATTAACATGAAACTTCTTCAAGGTCGTCATAAGTTATAAAAAATGGAATAAAAATTGCATGAAGACTGTTTAAATAAACAGCACAAAATTACAAAACTTATTAGATAATACAAAATTTAGATATCCAGGGTCGATGTCTTTGCCCCGCCCGATTTTGCTACGGCGCCGCTGGTATGAAGAAGTTAACAAACGGAAGATTCTTGTAAATAATACGTAAGACAATTAAGGATTAACGGTATCCGGCATACGAACTCGCTGTAAAAAAAAGATACAATAGCTTTGTGCACTTTGTCGAATGCGTGTCTCGGATGTAAACAATTTATATTTATAATATTTTAGACTGAGTTATTAACATTAACCAGTGTTCGTGACGTGAACGTGTTCAGTTGATATTTCGAGTGGATTAGTTGAGTATACATTTTTATTAAACATAATTTTTTTATTTGTCTAAAAATATCCGAAAAAGAGCCAGTTGCGGCTCGTGGTTGATTTTAAAGAGGATCATGGGTGATGTGACCAAAATCTTAAAATACGGAGCGCTACTGAACAGCAAACCGTAGGCCCATCCACCGTAGGCAAAACCATGGCCAATTTCTGCCCAATCGTTAAAATCGTTAAAAAAAGCAATATTTGTGGAGTTCCTTTCCAAAGCCACAGAGGCAAAAATTTTTTTTGGGCAACGCTTGTTTTTTATAAAAATTATGCTCTATTAAAAACAAGTATCCCCCCGTCATTGTGACAGGTTGTCACATTTTTAGAAACCCTCCCCCTGATGTGACGCCACACATTTTTCAATTTTATGCATGTATTTAAAAATAATCAAAAAAAACAGGTAATGTAATTCTTTACATATTTTTATTAAATAAATGCATCACTTGCTTCACATCCGTAAATAAATCAGACAAATCACACATAGATGAACTTCTTTGTTTTTGTCTATTCAATTATTAAATCTGGAAGAGGACGACCACTTTCCTCTAGTTTGAATAGTTTTTCAAAATTTTGTTCTTAAAATTTGAATCATTTGCACCACAGACATGTGGACAAAAGGCGTATAATAAAGTAACACCAAATAATTAAGATACAGTCCCTAAGAAAAATATTATGAAAAATCAAATTGATAACAATACTTATTACACCAAAATATCATTTCAATTCAAATGCTCTCCTTCAAATCTAAATACAGTGCGTACTGCCAACCCGTCTACTCATCTCTTTTTTTTTGCCTCCTGGGCTTATTGTGGATACTCCTAGTCTTCTGGAGTTATTTGGGGTCTACCATACAGTTTCTGCCTTCTGTGGTCCAGCGACTCACAGTTGCATAGTATATGCAGAGCTGTTTCGGTATCCTTTTTGTATCTTCTGCATGTAAGGTCTCCGTTGTACAGCCTTATTTTGTTTAGGTGCTCCTTTGTGGAGAAGTGTCCCGTAAGTAGCCCCGTTATGGTGCGTAGTTTGTTCCTGATCATCGAGAACAGTTCTTTCGCTACTTTTTCTGATGGCTCTCTTATGGATTTCTTCCCATGTATTTGCCTGGTCGTATTCTTCCACTGTTTATTGTGTTGTTCTTTCAACCACCCTTTCAACCATGACCTCGTTAAGCATCTGGGGATGCCCACAGCAGGTTCGGGTCCGTTCATCAGAGTTGACGATCCTACTCTTGCGAGTTCGTCAGCTTTTTCATTGCTACTCATCTCTTCACTAAGCGACGTCCTAAGCGAAGTCCATTCATCGTCGATATTAGCCCGCCCGGGTTTTTAACCCGGGCTTAGGACTAAATATCCAGTCCAAAAATATCCTGCCGAAAAAAACCATCTTGTGATATCCCCTACCTAAAATAACTCCTTTAAATGCCATTAAATGGTACACAGACGGCTCAAAAGCAATAGAAGGAACTGGGATAGGAGTGTTCCGGACAGGAACGAAACACTCTGAAAGCTTGGGAAAAACCCTAAGTATCTTTCAAGCGGAAATCCACGCCATAAGAAAGTGCGCCCAGAGTTCAATATTGATGAAGGATACAGAAGACAAAGGATTATCATAATGTCGGATAGTCAAGCAGCCAATAAGGCACTGAGCTCTTGTGTAATCACTTCCAAAATGGTGTGGGAATGCCAAGACAAACTCAATGAACTAGGCGAGAACAATATGGTCACCATACTATCGATTCCAGGACACACTGGAATAGAAGAAAATGAAATAGCAGATGAACTAGCAAAGAGGGGGACTGAAATACCTTTCTGGGGGCCTGAACCCTTTTGCGGAATCAGCCCCAATGTAATATTGGAAGAAATAAGTAAAGCCGAGAAAAAGAGAAGATCTGACCATTGGAAAGATCTAGTACCACTTATACAATCAAAGACTCTTCTGGGTGACTACAACCTGTTGAGATCAAAAGAATGCATAAGTCAAAGTAAAACTGCGCTAAGAGTTTTAACAGCGATCCTAACGGGACATTGTCGCCTGAATGGGCACCTGAAAAAGCTCAAAATAGTGGAGGAAGGAGAATGCAGTTTTGTGGAATGGAAGAAGAAACCTCCAGCCACATACTTTCCAACTGCACATCACTTCAGGATCCTAGAACACAGCACCTAGGAGATTACTGGATAGAAGAGGAACACTTGCCTAACTTGAATCCTGCAGATATCCTAAAATTCCTCCGGGAAATAGGATTAAAGGAACTACTAGTTTTTGAGACTCTCCTCAGAAACTAAGTAGAGGGGGCACAATAGATCTTTTAGGTCTCAGTGAATGTCACCTCAAAATACATGCATACATACATACAACCACTCCAAAAATATCTCTTCGCATTTCACTTTAGAAAGTATTGGATGGGAGGGATTAATGTATTGTAATGCAGACCAAGTTATTCAAGAAGGGTAGGAGAATATAATAATTGGATTCACCCTTCTTAAACCAAGTAATAGACTTGTATCTTGGCTCAGAAATATTTTCAGGATATTCTTGAACAGGATTTTATTGGCAGGGAATATTTTTGGAAGGGTTTTTTTGGCAGGATATTTTTGACAGGATATTTTTGGACGGGATATTTAGTTGTGCTACCTTTGACCCAGCCCATCTGAACTTCGGGCGTGTTTCTTTCACTCCGCGAAGATCGTCAGCGCTCGGCAAAGTCCGTCCCCATTTAACGCCTTGCGGTCAACGATGGACAGCCCGCTTCCCAATTTTGGTTTTTGCTTGATGAGGAATAACTTTTTCCCCTACTAGATGTGCTGTTGACAATTATTATTGCTTATTCTAGCCAACTGAGAAGTTGAATCTCTCTATAAGTGGTTAATAATTTTTTATTATTAACTAATTTTCTATCATTAACCTAGGTCAATAATGGACAAATTCAAATATTTTGAGAATTCAGGGATAGTAGTTTAACAAAAACTTGTGCAACATTATTTTTTATACCCAGGAGATTGTCTTTAACATATAGGCTGCTTGAAATTACCAATCAAGATGGAATATTTTGAATAAAAATGCAGTTCAACTTGAAATTCGCGCTCAACCAAAAATGACTGATGACATAACGAGTACGTTCGTAATATATCGAAAACTGACAGTGTATTTGTCAGTCAGACGAAGGAGTAAACGCTTCTCGTGGTGCGTTTATGAATTATTTTTAATTTTTGTCTTAAATTTGGTTGGTAGTGGAAAAAATTGTATATACACCAAGGTGTTGAAGACATCTATAAACCTCGCACGGGGCAAAGTCCCTCCGGAAATAATCTTCGTCCTCAGTCAATAATAATAGTCTCCACCACCTTGGTGTTTAATATACTAGGGTCTTGAAATACGTTTACACGGAAGTCTTTTTAGTGAATTTTATTTTAGTGGATCACTATACTATATGTATAGTGTGTATATTTTATTTTTTTAAATACTTTATTATTCTTTCAAATTAATTTTAATGGGAGGTAATTGATTCAATGACCTAATGGAGGATCCGCCACTGAAAAAACTGAATAAACTAATGAATGCTTTAAGAATTTCCAAATATTTACGTCTACCTGTGTAAAAAGCAATTAATCACTGACGTTTTATGAATAATTATTTTGAAAAATAAAAACATTTACATGAAAAAAACAACTAAGCTTAGGGATATTAAATATCAGTTTCTAGAAATAATCAGTGGGTTTTTTATTAAATCAGCAGCGTTAAAATTTACCCGCGATGGATTGTAAATTTGGGAGGACAGACTATGATTAAAATCCAAGCTTTAAACAAGGTTGGAGTCAATCGGTACACACCGAGTAAAACGCAAGTTTAAAGGCGGCGCCAGACATGCGGCATTCGGCGAATACCGAGCGACTGCTCGCCAAGTAGCGAGTGTGTGGACGGGTTGATCGCTACTTGCCGATGACCAATTTTAGTATTTGTGCAGTGCTCGTGTAGTTCCCGTTGTGTGTCGGTCTTTCGAAGCAAAATCAAAGGAAACGAATATTTGCCGTATAACGCTCTGAATCCGCATCCAACGAATGGCGAATATATGGTTTAGGTGCTTGTCATTTGGCGCACACCTTGCCGAGTAACTCAACTACTTGCTACTTGGCGAGCAGTCGCTCGGTATTCGCCGAATGCCGCATGTCTGGCGCCGCCTTAAAATGCAAATTTTTGTACAGTAATTAGTCAGCTGTAATATTTAATTTATTGTCGAAATTACCTTCAACTAAACTTCTTTGAATATACAATACAATCAGCGTTGCCAGATGTCAAGATTTTCAAATCAAAATCAAATTTCCCGCTTTTCGCGTTATGAAAATGTAGATAAGCGCTCGGGAGAGAGATGGGTGCGCCACGTAATATCCCTTTTAATGGTTTGTTCAGCGCACGCGCGTCCACCATGTTTAAATGCAGCAGTATGAAAGTTTCGGGCAGGTCAACAAGCTTTATCACCTCTGTTACCAGTAAAATTAAATGAAAAATTAATTAATGGTGCATCATTAGTGCATCTAACGGTAGAAACTCATAATTGCATTCAATTAAGCCGATCATGGACGTTCTCAAGGTGGAAATAAAGCAGAATTAATAACAACATTCTGAACACTAAAAATGATTGTAATTTTGTTGTGGTCAAGAATGCTATTCGTAACGGTGTCATAGTATATCAAAATCTAGATCAATAAAAGTGGTTGAAGCAAGAGCAAGACGAGCAACAAAACCGTCATCGATTTTCCAATTTTGTGACAAAAATTTCCACCAGCTAGCTCACCAAAATCATTTGATGCAGGCAAATTAAGTTGTACCGACGGAAAGAGTGAAACATTTTTTTGATTTTGACGAAACCTGGGTTAAGGAAGGACACACCTTGAGGAAATATTGGTAGGGCAAACATGTACATGTGCGCGTAGTTTTTATGTTTATTTTATCCTGACTAAGCTCCAATGTCCGCCTATGGTTTATTGCGGTTTTAGGGTCTCTTAGGCTGGCCATAGACTGACCGCATGTTGCAGTCTAGACCGACTGCAAGATCCGGTCACTGCACGGCGATCCGCAGTTCCCATATAATAAATTCATAATTCATATCCGCAATACACGGACCTGAGTGGTCGGAGAAGTCTCTCTGCGCCTGCGGTCGACTGCTTAGACCTGCCAACCCACCATACACGGACCTCTATAATCGGTAGCTGCCGACCGCGCACCAGCAACACTCTCTCCCCACTATCCGATGAGTACCAATCTCTTCCTAGGGGTCTATTCTGTAACATATGAGAGTGCACAAGCGTCTAGCCAGTCAAGTAGATGAACGATAGGCGCCAACGTTGTCAAATTTAGTAGTAACATAACAATATTGAAGTAAATATGTAAATATCAGAAAATAAGAAATAGAAAACTAAAAAAAAAACAAGAAAACCCAGGCCCAAACCCCGTTGATCAAAGTGTAACTAGGTATGTATAAAAATATCAGAAAATAAATAAAAAAACAATAAAACCCAGGTTCTAACCGGTTTTCGAACCTTCGACCTCTGGGCTGTAAGCTCAGTATCCTACCAACTGGGCTAAACTGCTTCCATTCAATCACATCGAATAGAAGGTTAAAGGCTTGGACGCATGCGCACCTCAACTACTAAATTTGGGGAGTGCCGAGATTCAATAAATTAAATTTGACAACGTTGGTGCCGAGTCGGGTGAATAAGCTCTCGCTCGGGAGCCATGCTATGTGGCCGGCTAGACGCTAGTTGAGAGTGCTCGTGCACGTGCACTCTTCGATATGATATGAGTACTCTCTCACTCATCACTCACATGGACCATAAGAACCCTATTCACGATTATTCCGACTCGTCTACTACATTTTGTGCAGCGTTGCCAAGTGGCGCGACTATCTTTGAACTATTATTAGTTCTAATGTACTGTTAGTAGGTTTGAATTTGAAAATATAAACTCTGATATAAGCACAACCACCGTGTGATTCAGCATAAACGTTTTTCGATTAGATATTTAGATGTGTTATGGGAAAAAGTAAATAGTACGAGTTTAATTCTCTTTTTATAATTTATAGAAAAGAACATGTTGTGTGAGGCACAAAAGAGAGAGTGTCTTTATTTAGGCGAAAATGTTTAATAAAATTAAAATCAGACAGAACCCAGAAATGATCTTGACGTTGGAAATACAGGCGAGGTATGTTATTTGCAGCTTGTTCTTTGGCATCTTCAACATTGTCTCCTAGCATTTGCATCAACGAATCGTCATCATCCCTTTTAAAAACAATAAATAAACTCCAAAAACTAAACAGTTGAACTACAAATACTAAACAATTGAACTAAAAAAACTAAACAATTGAACTAAAAAAACTAAGCAATTGAACTTCAAAAACTAAACAATTAAACTGCAAAAGCTAAAGAATTAAACTCCAAAAACTAAAAATGCATTGAATATTTAGTCATTATGCTATGGACCAAAAGGTAAATAGGCACATTACATGATGTTGTGTGATTACATCACAATATTCCTTCATCTATCTAATTCTATGACCAAAGACAATGAGCGCAAGTCCATTCTCTCAAAATCTAACAACTCTCTTGGTTTTACCCAGTAGAGTACTCGTATAGGAGTTTATGAGCATTCTGTCATCTTTCCTGAATAAGAATTTCATAGCTTTAGGAGAGTGGCATGCGCAGTAAAGCTAAATTGTGTGAGAGAGGTCTTACACTACCACTCACATAAGTTAGTGAATATACCCCATGTCATGGGGTCTATTCACTAAGAGGGAGAGATCTCCCTCTCGGCAAGAAACCGGTTCAGTCCGCTCCCGCCCCGCCTCACTCACTTAATCGAAATCCATCTTGTAAATGAACTCACATCTCACATCAGTATTATTTTGCGGCCGAACAAAACTGCTCCAAGCAGTCGTAGTCGACTGACATGTATTATGCGGTCGTATTGCAATCGTGTACGACTTCAACGCGACCGCTCTAGAGCAGTTGTCTCGACTGACAACATGCGGTCCCCGTCTATGGCCAGCCTTAACCTAAAATCCTACTATCAATAAAATAAAAATATAATTTATATATTTTCATTACATTTTAATTGTAGCTTATATTTGACGTAAGTAATTGGTCGTTTTTCCACTTATTCCTCCACAATAAATTTTTTAATAGTTATACGTACTGAATAAATTAACTGAACTGTCTACACGTACAAAAATTGATAACAATAACAATAGTATTCATTTAGTATTAAGACAAAGTTAACTGTCGACATTTTTTTATGATTACAATAAAAAATAACGAGAAAGTCTTAAAGCATTAGTCTATCAGATTTATAAGAAAATCCATAAGCTTTGATTAGAGATAAGGATCGTGTGAGTGTGTGTGTGAAAAACGTGTAATAGTTTATAAATATATCAACCGAATTTGTTGTATGAGTAGTTCCGCTTACCTCGCGCTGTTTTATCTCGTTACTTTTAGTTATATCAACAACAGTCACCGATGGACGCAACGGAGGACAATTATTAGTAAGCTATTTTTAATATTTGATAAATGTATCTAATCTACTTAGTCATAAATGGGGTAATATTCGTTACACATGAGACAGAATTGTTTCCAAATTTTGCTGTTTCTGATCAGTAAATTATAGTTATTGTAATTGCTAATTTTTTGTTGAAATTTTCTATTATTTATGCGAGTAGTGGTTAAAACAGTTTCAAAATGTCTCATTGTGGTATTTTATTTTGTAAAATAAATACTTCTGACTATGTAGGAAGTTCAAGCAAAATTGAAATTAAATCGTTTCCAATTAGTAGTTCAAAAATTACAAATCAGAAACAATTTTTTATTTTATATTTTAAATGACTATTGTTCGTTAACGTAGGGAGTGAGACATTATAATATGAAGGATTATCATTATTTTGGTACAAATTCCTAGGATACCCTGTATAATAATTTAAAGTCGCATAACGCGTTTGCCTAACGGCCGTTTTCATAACAAATGCTTAAAGGTCACTTTAGCTAACATTTCTGTTCTGTTACGTTAAGTAAACCGTGATTTTACGTTTATCAAGAGAAGTTGGTATCGGTGACTATGACAGTTTCGATATTTTTTCAATTGAAGTAGGGTTATATTTCTGTTCGTATTATATTTTTATACTTATTAGTCTTTATGCTTTCTTCTGATTCTCAACTTGAAATAAGTGCTATGGGTGGAGTAAATAGAAAAAGAGTTATGGGTACAAATTTTACAACAGAAGAAGAATTGAATTTGGTAGAAATATCTGGAGAATATAAATCGATTATTGAGTGCAAAACCATTAAAGGTTCATTAATTTTGATAGCGATATTATGGAGAACCGCTGTTGCTGCAATTATTGTCATTGCTGTATTCAGGTTAACCCTTATACCTGGGGATAGTTTAGGAAAGCGTCTTTTCCAGACACCATACTGTCTTTCTACTGTATTTATAGCTCTTATTAATGACTCATTGTATAGTCTTTCAGCCTCTGTATTTGTTTCCTGCAGAGGAGTCAAGAGATATGGTTGAATTCCATATCCAGATTTTCCAATTAAATGGAACCTCCTAAACTGGCCTCCTTCAAAATTATTTTTCAATCGACTATTATTAAGAATAGTCTGATCATGATCACTCCCTGGTCATCTCGCCACTATAGCAGGTTTGCTCAACCCGAATCTTTGGTAAAATTCTTCATCTGACCAATTATCAAAATCTGTAATTCTTTTTTTATATATTTTTCGTTTCCTAATGATGAATATTTCCTCATCATTGTCGCTCTCGTTGCTGCTATCCTCAAAGGCTGATGACTCGGTATCTTTTTCCATCTCAAGAGAATTTGTCCACAATATTGACACAACGAACTAAAAACTGTCTTAAATTTTGAGGTTAAAGTCGCCTAAAGTCGCGATTGTGTCCACTTTAACTTAAAGTGGACTTGAAGTTATAAAGACTGTTATAGAATTGATTTTTATTTGGAGTTTGCTTTAAATCTTAAAGTAGTGTCACAGATTACCCTACAAGGGTAATCTGTGGTAGTGTTAAAGATTGTTATGAAAACGGCCGTAAACGCGATAAACTAAGATCGTAGCGCTGTAGTGGCGATAACTCGCGTAATTCCTAGAGTTCATATAATATGATACTCTTCTTGGTGTGCGTCATAGATTTTCAATGTTAAAGTGGAAAAAATGGAAAAAGGCAGGTCTGTGATTGATTCTAATCAAAATATCACAATAATAAACCCTTTAAATGTATTACAAACGTTAACCCTAATATTTTTGACTCAAAAAAATTGATTAGTTGATGTTTAGAAGCGCGACCTATTAATCGAAAGAAATTACACCATTCAAAATAGACGTAACTTTTGTAGCGGCAATGTGTCCTCTGTCTTTTTCTAATGTCTCACTGACAGTTCTCGTCAGGTCTGTACTTTGTTGTTTACAGACAATTGATGGTTTTATTTGACGCCATATTGCGGTGGATCGATTGTAGTGCTATCTATCGGCACGTATTGAAAGTAGGTATAAGGTAGAAAACTGGGAAATCAGAAACTGTAATTAGTGTACAGCTATCAACTTTTAACTCACTTAGTAATGTCAATGTTGCCATGTTTCAATTATGAGCTAACTAGATATTTCAGAGTTCCTGTAAAAAACCAAGACGCACACCTTAAATATGTTTGTGGTATTATGAATATTATGTTTTCGTGTACATTTTAAAATTATTAAGTTTATACATAATAGGTATAGGTATACTAGAAAAAAAGGTTTCTTACAATTGTGTACTTTATTTGTTTTAAGTTAAAAACATAAATATTTATTATTTGCCACACTTCTATCATGGACAAAGATAAGTAAGTGTCACAATGTTACCAACGCGTGGCTCTTTTGGAAAACTGAAACCATGGTATTGCTGCTATTGTGATACTCACTTATCTTTCTCCATAATAGAAGTGTGGCGATTGGCGAACAATAAATAGATAATGTTCTCAACTTTAAACGAACAAAATACAGAACTTTTCCACTTTTATTAATATCACAAATATATTTAAGGTGTATCTCGGGTTTCCACAGGAACACTGAAATATCTAGTTTGTTTATAATTGAAACATGGCAACATTGACATTTTTAAGTGATTAAAATGTAGATGGTACCACATCAATTACCCTTAGTAGTTACCTATTTTTCTTCCTCAGGCCTACTTTCGATAAGTGCCGCTAGATGACAATACAATACGATCCACACGATCCACCACAGTATGGCGTCAGCTAAGATCATCAATTGATATGTGATTATACTATATGGTTGAAACAATACCCTTCTTGGTGTGCGTCATCGATTGTGACGTATATTCGGGTTTTGGTTATGTCGTTTATTTTATTTGCTATTTTGACATATAGCTACCCTTAAATTTGATAAATAAAATCATCAGGATCGTATACTTGAGAACATTCAGAATACTGATGGTTTTCCGTGTATCCATGCATATTTTTGTATTATTTAAATAAATAAAACAATAAGATTAATATTCACTTCTTATAATAGACTGTAAACAGCAAAGTACAGACCTGTTGAGAATTGTCAGTGTGACAGTAGTAAAAGTCGTAAACACATTGCCGCTACGAAAGTAACGCCTCCATAGTATTTCGAACTCCCAATTGATAGGTTACGCTTGCGCGTAATTTAAATTTCAACCAATAAAATTTTTGTAAGACAAAGATTAGGGTTAACGTTTATAATACATTTAAACGGTTCATTATTGAAATATTTTGATGAGGATTAATCACAGACCTGCCTTTTTTTTCTATTTCTTCCTGCGTTATGTGTTAGAAAGACATTAACAATCGATGACGCACACCAAGAAGAGTATTATTTTAACCATATCTCTAAAAGTATACATTTTAGGTAAAGGATATTTTGCATAAAATGCATTAAAATTCAACGTTGAATTCACATAGTGAACTTTATACTATTTCTAATGAGGAAGCCACTGCCCATTTTCGGTATAATAACCCTGTTTAAGTCAATCTATGAAAATTCATCATTTGAAAAAAATGTGAAAATTCCTAATTATCCTTGAGCCTTATAGATCATAGTATGTAATAAATTTTAACAGTTATGTGTAAGATAAGAAAATAATTAAAATACACTAAATTATGTCTTCATTCAGCGTTATCATGATTATGTTTACTTACATAAATAAATTAAAAAGTTGATTGTCGTCTATTTAGTCTACAGTTGACACGCGTGAGTATTTTTTTTGTAAGGCTCTCATAACATTTTTTCAACTGCAAAAAATTCGTCTGTTATTTTGAAGTAATTCACTGGAAGGTTTGACAAAAGAAGATTTATTTATACAAAAGTGAGGTAAATATCAAATATTATAGGCCAAATTGATTCTAATAGATATAAATATGAGCCAAGTCTCATTGAATTTGTCCAAATTTAGCGGTAGATGCATATTACTGTATGAAATGGTGATCATAGATTTGTCACATTCTACTACAAAGTGAGAGACGTCAAATTTTATTTAAGTATGGTCAATTTAGTTTTACAATTATTTAGTTAAAATATCTAAAAAGGAATGGGCTTAGATAATCAAAAATTCTTCTGGGTGACTACAACCTGTTAGATCAAATGAATGCATAAGTAAAAGTAAAACTGCGCTAAGAGTTTTAACAGGGATCCTAACGGAGCATTGTCGCCTGAAGGGGCACCTGAAAAAGCTCAAAATAGTGGTGGAAGAAGAATGTAGATTTTGTGGCATGGAAGAAGAAGCCTCCATTCACATACTGCACAGCACTTCAGAATTCTAGGGCACACCACCTGGGAGATTACTGGAAAATTACGCCATGAGACTCTCCTCAGAAATTAAGTAGAAATAAGAGGTCACAATAGATCTTTTAGGTCTCAGAGAATATCACCCCAAAATATATATCCTTATGCTCTCCGCAACTTGCTCCTAGATTTTTGTTGTTGTTGTGTGTTTTGGAAGCCGTTCTAATGCCGGGAGCACTGCAGCCTTTTGGCTTATGGTACTATACTCCCACATTTAGTTCACCCATCCAGTTATCCCCGTACCTTCGAATAGACGATATATGTCCATTGGATGTGTGCCATGTACTTCAGGGGCCTATTTCACAAAGGTACAAGTGTTGTTGAAAATAGTTGTGAGTAACAACCACTTGTTTTCACAAGTTGCTACGCATAGGCATTTCATAAACAATCACAAAACTTTTTTGCAACACGTTAAAATTGTCCATAACACTTGTTATAAACAAAAAGAAAGAACTTGTCGACAACATCATACATAACCTAAAAATTTTGTTTATAAAACTGTTTTTCCATTGCCAGAGATGTTAGCTTAGCTCCATAAGCGAGGTAGTGAAATATGTCTAAAAGTGTGACATTGGGTAATAAAGTTCTTATTTTAAAAGAAATTAGAGACAGTAAAGACACTTTGTTCGGCATTTTTCCCAGCAAGATTGCACAAAAAGATAAAATAGAATGCTGGAACGCAATTCATCAAAAGTCTGCCAGCTTAGGGCTTGTACCTCCTACTAAAGACTTACTACCGAGATGTTTTTTGGCAAAACCCAAAAGTGACACTGGTAAGTTCAAATATATTCAACTATGATCTATGTATATGTAAAACTTGTCAGCTATCTACCTTTTAAGTTAGGTAGAAGAGCTTTAGTAGATAACAAGTTTCAGATGCAATTTTGTTGACTGAACTAGTTAATAACAGGTAAATTCATAGTAAATAACAAGTACTTTACTTGTAAAATTGTGAAAAATTGTCTGTTATTACAAAAGTACACTTGTCGTTTTATGAAACGCGAGTAATTACATATTTTGCCAAACTTATTAAAATCTACTTGTTACTTTAGTATTGTTCGTACCTTGATAGCGAGCAGTTGTGTTTAGAGGTGCCAATAAGTTATCAAAGTAAATAGAAGCTAACCGGTTTACCGATTAATTAAGTTCCTTCGAGCAATGTGTTGAGGATTTGAGGATGTTTATGCCTGTGCTGCATGGATGGTTCTCTGACAACGGTTTCTCCATTTCATACGAAAAATCTGCTTTGGTTTGTTTTTCAAGACACCGTCTTAAAACAACTAGGGCCCTTACTATAGGAGAACAACAAATCCCTTTTGTTGAAGAATTCAAATACTTGGGGATAATATTAGATAAAAAGTTGCTTTGGGCTAGTCACATTCAGTATGCAAAAAAAATGTGAGAAGGGAATTAATCTGCTCCGCAGTGTCTAAAAAAAAACGGGGAGCGGATAGTTCAGTTTCACTTATGTTCTACAGGTCTTACATACGTTCGATTCTGGACTACGGATGTACCTTGTACGGTTCTTCATCAAAATCCAATTTGATAACTATCGATAGAATCCAATATAGATCTCTGAAAATTTGTTTGGGAGCTATGATGTCATCACCCAATCAAGCAGTATTGGCAGAAATGCAGGAACCTCCGCTAATGATTCAAAGACAATTTTTAGCTGAAAAGCAGTTGATAAAATACCGATCGTTTAACACATCCATGGTCTCGAAAATCGCTTATATAAACTCTTGCAACCTCTCTCTTCCTTACTGGAGAATAAAAAACTCCCCACCATTGTCGGATGCCTTTTTAAATACCATCTCAGATATTAGTCACATTAACAACCAATCTATTTTCCCAATTTACTAGTATAATTATGGTTCATTGATATTCCGACAAACAGGCATATACCCATCATAATCGGACTTACCTAGTTAAAGTAAGTTGATCTTGAAAACCACATTGGCTACCATAAATCAGGAGGTGTAAAAATTTATACAGATGGGTCAAAAAATGATGACGGGACCGCAGCAGCTATTTTTGTTTCTGACTTGTACTTAGTCAAACGATTTAAAATTTCAGATAATTTTTCATTATATACAGCTGAAGCACTAGCTGTGAGAGAAGCTTTACACTGGTGTAGTTTGAATTCATTTCAAAACGTGGCCATCATGTCGGATTCTAAATCTGTTTTGCAAGCAATAGAGAGTTCTCCATCAAAACGTTTCAGGCAACATCTTATTTTTGAAATTAAGCGGTTGCTATAATATGACTTAAGAAATAGTGGGAAGATAATTCATCTTATCTGGGTGAAAGGACATTGCGGGATAGATTGTAACGAGTTATTTTGTTGTTATAGATACAGGGTTAATTTTCAACA
>CAJUYI010000009.1:169485-201714 GCA_910591695.1 Galerucella pusilla | reverse complement strand
TTTTTTTTTACTCGCTCCTGTAAAATTATTCATAACAGACCACAAGGTAGTAATAAACAAAGTTCCTGATTTCTCCGCTATTTACCGTAACTTATTTTAATATAAAAATCGATATTCAATTGAGTCGCATAAAAGATTTGATAAAGAATTGGTTGAAATAACTCAACAAGACCCCTGGAATTTTCCGTAACCTCCATCTGAGGCTATCTGGAACTCTTGACGCTAATGGTCAAGGGGCCGTGGAGCAAACCACGTTAAAAATCTGGCGCCCGAGTATTCCGTCGAAAGATTTTTAGGCAAGGGTGTCCATAGTGACGTGTTCGTGTGGCAGGAGCCACGTGTACGAGGTAAAACACGTTACAAGATGGAAATAAAAGAGTGGACTACGAAGCAAAAGCGGCATGTAGAATCTAAGTTAACTAAAATCCAATCATTTTCGGACTTAATAAATAGCCACAAAGAATTAGCCCACACACGTTGGAAAAACTATTATCAAAATATTGCAAAAACAAACAGCAATCAGTATTTCCATTTATATCCGCAACTCCCCAGTAGAAGTAACCTCTTAAATTTAGATTATAGCAAAAGACATCAGGGAATTCTCACACGTTTAAAAAAGGAATAATGGACGTTTTCGGGCTCATCTACACAAAATAGGTATTTTCAACACACCTTTTTGTACTTGCGATAATATATCAATAGCTGATCTCAACCATATTTTTTGCACGTAAGGATCGACTGAGAGAAAGAACAGAACTTTATAATTCTCCCATAGCCTACAACTTTCCCATGCCTGTTAATTTATGTTCACTTCTGGCAAAAAACGAAAAGGCTTTTTTTGACCTACTTATACGTTTTGTTAATGTTGCTATACTGGAAATATGGACTTTTCCTCCAGATTAATATCTAAACTTTCTATAATCCCTGTGGTTAATGGACACCGTCCGAGACCATCTCTCTCACACACACACACACTACTTGTTACTTACAAACTTGTGTTTTTGTGAAATAGGCCCCAGGTGGCTCCTAGATTACTCTGGAATGTAGACGACGACTTACATTCAAGCCATTCTCCCAATAATGATCAAAATTGGTGCCCATGCAAAAGTGTTTCAAATTTCAAATGGTTAACTAAAAAGCGGACTGGAATAAAAATGAAGAATCGGTCAATACACCCTATCTCCCTGACAATGTTGATGATGCCGTTGATATTGTTACAAAGGCATTAGTGGAACAGGTCAGGAGCGGGTAAACATACAACACGGCTCTTTCTACTGCGCATGACTCAAGACTTTGCCAAATTTAGTAGTAACATAACAATATTGAAATAAATATGTAAATATCAGAAATAGAAAACTAAAGAAAAACAAGAAAACCCAGGCCCAAACCCGGTTGATCAAAGTGTAACTATGTATGAAAATATCAGAAAATGAGAAATAAAGAACTTACAAAAAAACCAGCACATAACCGGGTTTCGAACCTACGACCTCTGAGTTGTAAGCTCAATACCCTACCAACTGCGCTAATCAGCTCACATTCAGAACATAGAATAGAAGGTTAAAGGCTGCTTGGACGCATGCGCACCTCACTACTAAATTTGACGTGGTGGGTGGAGCCGTGTTGTATGTTTACCCGCTCCTAACAGGTCATAATAAAATGAAAACGTAACGACAAACTCTCATACCGGAAACTGCTGAAAATTATTTTCATGTTTCTTACTCCATCGCTGGATGGCGTATTTCACAACATCATTTTTCTATAATAAATGTACCGTTATAGGTAGTAGCACAAAATTTAAATATTCGCAATCATTAGAACATTTCACATGTATGTATGTATGTGTGATTTTTGGGGTGACATTCACTGAGACCTAAAAGGTCTATTGTGCCCAACATTTCACATAAGTTTGCTATAATACCTTTTCCCTCTATCTAGTAAAATAACTGGTAGGGGTGAGTGTGAGCTGACGCAATAAAGCTGTTAAAACTTTTGTTTCGCTTTATGGATTTTGACTAATTCAGTATAATTTGGAAGATAATTTAATGCCTCATATAATATCATATCCTCGTTCCACCCCAGTGGTTTTGACGGTCGCTAGGTGGCGTTTATTGAACAATTGTTTTGCTTTCAACTTTTTTTGAATTATATTTTTCAATCAGTCGCTTGAAAGAGGATGGAAATTTTAAAAAATGGTGATAACCTCATCTCCCTACCCTAATATCAATATCTATTTTCTTAAAGATACGAGAAAAAAATGAGTATACATGAAATTAGTATTCTGACAAACTCTGAATCATTTTAACAATAATTAATTATGAAGATATTGCGCCAGGCAGCCATTTTGTGTACACATATTTTGCCATACTGCTGAACTTAAGTAACACTTGCCATTTAAATGTTAATCAAACACTTAAGAGCCATCTAAATTCCAAACCATAAGTTAATTGATCAGCGACCCTGGTTAAAATCTTGTTGCATCCAGTGTGGATAGTGATCAGACCAATAGTGTGTATTATGTCTATTTAATCTAATATCGAGTCTCATTCTTGCTTGTTTGCTCTTGGCCTTGGTCTTACTCAGATACTTGTAATCTTGGTCTTGCATTCTTAGTCTTGGTTTTGGTCTTGCTCTTGTATATTCGAACTTGGTCTTGATCTTGCTAGTTTAAGTATGATCTTGGTCCTTATTTTACAAGTTTTGTTAATAGTTATTTATGTAACTAGTGTGTAAAGTAGCCTTTTTTTTGACGAATGTGAATATTGTCGCATGAGACGCAGGCGAATGCGACAATCACATGAGTCGAAAAAAAGGTCTTTACACACGAATTGCATACAATATTTTTTCTACTAGCGAATATTTAATTAAAATACAAAAGTTTAATAGTAATTTTCTTTACACACTAGTGCGTAAAGAAACTTACTTTACGCACTAGTGCGTAAAGTAAGTTACATTTCTCTTTAGAAGAATCTTTAAGGCTATTATTAATTTCTGATAAGATATATTTTTTTCGTAAATACTCATGGATTTTTGGGGCAGTAAATCATTCGCAGCATTCTGTGCCACATCTAATATATTTGGTGGTGTATTTGCCAAGTAATCTGAGAGATCGTCAGAGGAATCATCATTATTTTTATGATAATCTAAAATAACATCATAGTTTTCTAAAAATATTCAATTCTTAAATATAAAATACAATTGCTTACCCTAGGTATAGTCGGAAGATCTCAATTTAAATTTTAAATGTCAGATTCAATTCACAAAGAAATGTCAGTCACTCACCGCCAACTTATGCCTATTAACCGTATTACTTCTAGTACCTACTCAATAATTATTTAACAATAATTATTAGGTTACTTTACCGAATTCTATAGGTTTCTATCTCCAATTTATGAAAAAAACTTAGATTTAATATCTGTTTATTATACTATAAGACTAGATATCTATAACTACATACATATTGGAATTTTTTCTTTACGCACTAGTGCGTAAAGTAAAACTCTTTACGCACTAGTGCGTAAAATAAAGTTTTACGCACTTGAACATATGTCTAAAGTACGTACTTTACACACACGGTAGTAGAAAAAGTACTTTTTTGCATCACCTACTAAGAAGTGGTGGGGCAAGTGTTCTTTCGTTGAAATCGAAAAGACTGTAACATCCATATACTTGAACCGATAAAAAAGAAATAGATTCCAGAAAATAATAGGACACATTTTTTTATTTTCCAAATGTTAACTAGGGGGCGTTACGTAACACCTAGCTCTATTTATGATTTTTTCTGAGAAATTTTAAATGGAATGCTATAGTTTCATTTTTCCTGTTAATTTATTGGGAAATCAAATCACAATATTTTTTATCTTTTAATTCAACGTTTTGGTAGCGTTCCAGCTATAGCAAGCAATAATATTAAGTTTTTTATGAAAATTCTTGTCCCTATCTGACACTACGAAAATATATTTTCCAACAGGCATCCCACAATTAAATAGACTAAACAAACTGATGACGTAGAAATAAGACAGTTTGAAGTAGCTTCAACTTTGAAAGTCACACGATCAATCTATTTGCTTCAAACTTCCTGACTGTTAAAAAGTAATTAAATTTGAAAATAGTATATTAAAGTATAAGGTCTTTAAAACACGCGCGAATCTTTACGACACTTATATCGTAAATATCTATCTTCTATCTTTTTGATCGTGGGACGCCTGCTTAATAAAGACTACAAAAAGTTTATTGTCAAATTTTTTCAAGCTCCACCAACATTAGATCACATCCTTGGTAAAATGTGAAATGAAATATTCCATTCTATAACATTTTAACAATATTATAGTCTACTAGGAATGAGATCCAGTGAAGTGCACGCTTCAGGAACGGCTTTTACTAGGATATAGCTTTTTTGCTTATTTCCTAAATGTTGTCAATGAAAGCGTTTGTTGTTCCTTTTTTTGTGATATGATTTTTTTCTTCAAAATATGTCTAAATCAGTTTTGTGATTTTGTGTATTGAATAGATTAACAACAATTCCAAAGATAAGTCATAAGAAAATCAGGACCAAAACTTATGATACTATCCCGATAACAAATAGGCATCAAATACAATCAGTTTGGCGCACATGATATTGAAAGAGTCCAATAATAAAAGACGGAAATCCAAAGAATGTGTTTTTTTTGGATTTTCATTAACAACATTCCCAGAATAAACAAAAAAGCACTATCCCGTTCCTGGAGCGTACACTCAACTAGATTCCATTCCTGGTAGTCTATAAGATTGTTAGAATGTCATACAATTATGGCTATTTGTCTAACAAAGGAGCAAAATGCTACTTTTCCTCCCGAGGATGAAGTAATCATTCAGGGGAGGAAGAGGCATTCTACTCCCATGTTATACATATGATTTTTCCGCCTCTCTCAAATTCGCTTGAATCACTTATTTTTTAAATATTATTTCATATTTTGTTGATGTATTATAGAGTACCTAACCACAGAGTACAGATGTGTACTCTGTGACCTAACTCACTTTGAAACTGTTAATCTGTAAATGGACCATAGCATGCTATATAATATTTCTGTCCTAAATTCAAAAATCGGATGTATCTATCAATTGAAGTCAAATTGTTAATGTAAAAATCGTTAAATTAAAATAACAATTCACTGATTTCTACCATTTTGCAGAGTGTTCTATAAAAAATAGACGGTAAAATTTATACTTAAATAATATTATACAGTATAGGTCGTCAATGCCGTATAAGTTATATCAATGATAACGTACCATGAGGTCACTTTTACTTTTCCTCCCTAGGGAGTAAAAGTACTTTTTCGCCCCAGGGAGGAAAAGTACGACTTTGTTCCCTATAATGAGGCCAGGAAATGCATACTTTGGATAGAGGTAGGCGGAAAAATATTTTTCCCGACTTTGCACTAGCTGTGAATAGACCTTAACAAAAAGTTGCCAACAAATTTTTTTCAGTATTAAACTTCAAAATATTATTGAATTTCTTCTTGTCAAATTTTCTCGTAGAGTCAGATAGGGACCAGAATTTTATAACGGTAACGGTATCTGAAGCGCTACCAAAACATGAAATTAAAAATATGAAAGATCAAAAAATCAACAAGAAATATAATGAATGCACCACAAGGAACATACAGTAACTGTAACTTAAACTAGCTTTTAATAATAATTATAATTCCAAAGATATTGCCATTTTTTCAGTGAGTATGATTATTGACTCACCTAGTATTTTGTAAGTGAAATTATGTTGAGAAATTGTTTTGAAAATAAAATAAGTAAAAACGTAACACAAAAATATTTATTTACGTTACATAATGAAACAAAACTAATGGAGCTGCACAGAAATTTACAAAATACTCCGATTACCTTGCCATCATTTGCTATACACAAGTCCAGTCTTTCTGTAGTTGGACCTGCTTCAAGAACAAAATCTTTGATTATTCCCAATAAAAGAAAATTTAAGACCGTATATTGTCTGGTGACCTTGCTGGCCAAACATAAGAATATGAAAGATAGGATTCGAAGTATTTCACTCGCTGTTAATTTCACTGTAAAGCCGCGTCTACATTAGCAAAAAATTACGTTGTACGTTGAATATGCAGCGTTCGGCACAAATATTTTCGACGTAAATTCGGCAACCTGCAGTGGCGTAGTCACGGGGGGGATATGGGGGATATATCCCCCCCAGAGACCCCCGTAGATTTAAGGAACTCAATATCTCAGGTATTTTTTCAGAATAGAATGTCTTAATATAATACCTAAATCAAATCAAATTATTATATTTCAGAATCGGCTCAACGGATTAGCAATGATGACACTCCACAGAGAAATGCTAATCGATATTGATGAAGTCATTGATGAACTTGCCAAAAAAACCGCGAAGGTTTAGACTTTGTGTTATAGGTCGAGGTCGTAGGTCGTACATAGGACACATATATATAATAAATAAGTAGAATATTTTTTTTAAATATATATATATATATATATATATATATAAAATCATAAAAAGATAGTTGAGTCGATATCTAATTTATTCAGTTCGCATCCTGAGACAGCTGTTTCGACCTCTTAGGTCTCATCAGTCAGGCTTTCGAACTGAGTAAACCAAAAATCAACTCGACTCCCATGATCAAAGATCACGGCGATACACCTAAGGCATAGGTGTCGCCATCTATCATCAGTTGTCATTAAGACATGAGTGGATTTGGTGGTAGAAAGACCAGCAAAGTTTGTTCGGCCATCTATGTACAACAAGATAAATCTCTTGCGTAGTGGTTGAAATACCTATACCTTTTCCACACCCATCTTTCAGTTTTATCTACTTCCTTCTATATATATATATATATATATATATATCTTTTAAAGTATACTATACTTGAACTTGCTTCAAATTTGTATATATCCCCCCCCCAAGAACCAAGTCTGGCTACGCCATTGGCAACCTGTCACCATGAATATTTACGTTGTGCGCTGTGCGGCTACGATCAGCACGTGTGTGGCGGCTTCTAATATTTTGTAGTGTTGGTAAAATGAATCTCAATAAAGACGACGTTCAACTTTTTATACAACAATATCAGAATCAAAGGATTTTGTGGGATCCAGACATGGTGGAATTATATTCGTTACAATCTTGGTTTTCGCGAAAAGTACGTCTACACTAGAACGATGTTGCGGCACAAATCTCTTTGATGCCTGAATTAAAACCGACAGGCCACGGATCGTGTGTATGCTATGGCGAAAATTTTTACGGGCCCTTGTACGTAGCGAACACGTCCACACTAGCATAAATTTATACCCATACATAAATTTGTGTCGAATTCTCACAGACAACATAAGTTTTCACTAATGTGGACGCGGCTTAAGAAGACTGGATTTGTGCATGGAAAATGATCGCAAGCATTCTAAGTACGGTATAGTTTGTCTCAAATTATATCGTCTTCACTTTTGCCGGCAATCATAAAATTATTGGGCCAACTGAAATAAATTATATGGCCAATAGCTGCTGTAGAAGATATCACCAGTGGCGGACATTTGAAATTATTTTAAAAAGGATAAAATTCACAAATACTTATCTCTTTTCATTTTTATCATACATGTATCCTTTGTTTTTCATTTAATAGGTGAAGACCATTTCTCTAAACTTTTTTCTTTTTCCTTCTAAATGAAAGATTATTAAATGCTATTAAGTTAAATAAACTATAACCAGGTAGTTCTTAATGTCTTGAAGAAAATATAATCTTCAAGTGCGCAATCTTTGCGATTCCATTACCACTTGATTGTTGTCAATTTTACGATATGTGAATACCATTTTACCACTCTACACTAACTCTATTGAGGGTGGCCCGGATAATATTTATATTGGTGTCATCTTCTTCTAGCTTCCTTTTTAGATTGTCCAAAGTAGGAACAATCTGGCTTTCGTAGAGGGAATATATTTTTCTTCTTATTATATCCTGTTGGCCATTGTCCAGACGATGAGATGAGATTGAAAATCACTACGTTTTCTTCTTCTGCTTAATTTTTCACTGATGTTAATAAAATCCTTTATAGAGGATATTGGTGTCTCTAGTCTCTGTAAATAAGAAGGTTTCTATTGAAGCTTCGTGCTCAATGATTCCCCTACTTACAATACACATTTTTCAAAATTTGCTTTGCATCTAATGACACGTATTTTCGACGCATGATTGCGATCATAACTTATAATACTCGTATAGTAAGCTCTTTGAAAACGCACGCTAAAAAGGAATATTTAATACTGCCAAATGAATTCATGCAGCCATCATACACCCGATACAAAACTCATTAGCACACCATTGCCTTGTCACTCGACTGTTTATTTAGGTAAAATTCTTTCAATCGTAAATGGTCGTATTTAGAGGATTGCTGGCAAAAGCTAAGACGATATACTTTGATACAAACTATACCTGGTTATCCTCATTGAATCCACCCGGTACAATTATTCTGTAATTAGTTTCATTTGACTGTATGAAATTAAATTAACAAACTTTAAATTATACTTTCTAATTGTGGAGCCAACAAATTACAAACCCATGGAAAACGTATATGTTTAAATTATTTGGAAAACATTTGCAACTACTATGAAATTATTGTTTAAGAAATTGCAAGGGTTTAAAAAAGAAGAGAACATCATTTTACTTCTGTATCTGTATCTGTAGAGTAGGGAGGGTGAGTGTGTAGGCTCACAGCACTTAGGCCACATGTGACCCATTGTACATCCTCCCGAGGAGTTGTCCTCCTAGGTCATTGTCCATCCTGTCCTTCTCAGGAAGGTGGACAGGTCACTGGGAGACATCTCCTTTATATCGGCAGGTGTAGGCCAAGACTCACCGAACACACACTCTCTTATTGACGATAACTCCGGACACTCGCATAAGACATGCCTGACAGTTTCATCTTCCTGTTCACACATCCTGCATAGAGGTGTGTCCACTAGCCCCATAGTATGGAGGTGTTTACTTAGTTGACAGTGACCAGTCAGAAATCCTACTGTTACTTGTTGACAGCAGAATAAAATATACAAAGCACGATGGCACACCACTTATAAAAGCAAGGAAGCCCAAATTAACTAAAATAATGTCGAAAATAGCACTAAATCTAAACCAAACACTATCAAAATAACTATTAAGGGTGTGTTATAACTCGGCAGATTAAACCATTGTTATAGTTAACCATTGATCAACTTCAGAAGGTTTGGACGGACACCAACTGGTTAACTATATAAAAGCTTACCATCCGATTTTCGGGACTTAACCTATGGTCAAAACACGCAACGATTAAATTTCACTTATTTCATGATTTCTTTTTGAAAACGTTTGTGACAATTCTATAATAAAATTGACATTTGTTTGATTTACTATTTAAAATTAATAAACCTCTACAAGTAATACCTATGGACGAATTAATAAAATTAATAAGAGGAAACCTGCAAGAGCTTACGGACTATGAAGATTTTCGAGAATTATATGAATTAGAAATGTTTCCGAGAACCGCTAGAAATGTCAGGAGGAAAGAAATAGTAGTTTGTACAACTAGTGCGCAAAGCGTCACTTTTCGCATCTAGCGAGTGGGAATAGTGATTTGCGTACAAGTTGTACACAATGTTTTTTCTACAACCACATTTATTAATGAAATAAATACAATAATTTATATAGTTATTATATTTAAACTTTGAACAGATAGAACTTACAAAATGAAAATAAATAGAAAAATCAGTTGAATGTATAAATAATTGTAAAATTTGAATAATTTTATATTGAAACCTCAGGTAAAACATTTTCGGTTGCAGTTCGAGACTTTTCGATAATATCTTGAGCAGTATTTTCAATGTCCGAACTGGACAACTCAAACGATAAATTCTGTTGATCTTGGTTCATAATTCCCAAAATAATGCTGGATAGGTGAAATAATGAAATAAATAGTTAGGTAGCTTTGTTTGACATTTCGGTTGCTTTGGTTTGACGCACTATCAGCACAGAGTACACCATCTAACAAGAGACGAAAGCTTTATCGTTTCCTTTGAAGTCGGACTAACAGGATACTGAGCAGAAATACGTCGAGGCATTGACATATAAACTACCTGATACACTGAGAAAAGTAACACTACACTAAGAAAAATAGTATTGTTGATGAACATCCCTTCCAATTAGGTCTATAGAATATTTTTTTTAACTACTAACATAAGAACAACTTATTATTCATCTCATGTGTGTAATGAGAAGTAGCTCATTTTCAACCTAATCTTAAAATAATACGCGGTGAAGTGAGGGGAATGTACGGAAGTGCGGCTTGACATTGACAGATAAACTAATTAATTCACGCATGTGCACACAAATTTGCCATAACGAAAACTACTTTCTTTCGCCATTTGTTAGATGGTGTACTCTGTTCTATCAGTCTCTTTATTTTCTAATATATGGTCGTTTTTTTTTAATTGTAGCAAGTAATTCTCCTCACTTTTTGTGAAGTTTGTGGTCCGCTTAAAACCGCCTTTTATTAAAAGGGGCTTAAACACAATACAATTTTAAATATATTTTTTTAATGTGTGACTATGAATATAACATTGAAGTACCTAACTATATGAATGAATATCTTCAGAAACAAAATAAAGATTTATAAAATAATGTCTGATGGAATGTCAATTTGACATTTTCAGTCACTGCACTGGTACCAACTGAAATGCGTTGGTTACGTGACCTCTCTTTCACAATTCTTGTTACAACGAAAAATGGATTAACCATAAATCTATGGTTAACCGTTGTTTAACCATTGGTCCCGTGACCTGTTGGTTAACCTGCTGAGTTACAACACACCCTAAGAAACTCGTGTTGTGCAGAAATCGCTTGCTTATTCTCAGGGCAATTGTCACAAAACGTAACGTGAACTATACTGTTGATGTGTTTTGAAGAGACTTTAAAATTTTAAATTTGTCTTCCTTTCCCTCGAGAAAATATGCAATAAGATACGCTAAATCCGTTATAAATAAAACAAATGAGCGTTTTTCAGATTACGTCTTCCTAATTTACCGTTATCGTCATTTATACAGTGTATCTACTTCCACTCATAAATTGAAAGTTCCGGCGATTAATAACATCGTTGGTAGGTACAATTTACCATTTCTATCGTTACGCAACATTGTCGAGTTAAATCAATCCGAGTACCAGAGAGCTACCTTTTCTTTCTCCCCAACTCTTTTAAGTGATTGTTTTTTTTTTCATATATATTTCGCGAGAAACACGCGTTAACTGGTAAATAATAGTGGGGGGAATAAATTGGTCAGTTCGATAACAACTAACAACACACTTTAGAGTTCGATGATATTTTTAAATTTCATCTTCAGCCGGTCGGACAGAGAAGTAAAGTGGTTGTGCACCTGTCGCTGTTATACTTTTGTGTGTCAAAGTGTGTTTTTATTATAAATATTGAGGTTTGTGGATTTTGATTTTCAATTAAATTAATTTTAGTTTTATATTTCATTTATCTCAAGTTCCAGATTAATAAAAGGAACATGTGGTTTGATTTTAAAAGAGCCGAAGCAATAATTCGTCTGGGTTAATAAATTTAATAATCCCGATTTTTTATTATAAAGAAAAGGTTTTTTGACATTTTTTAAGTCAGTAGATTTTTTATATAAATAATTGAGTTGAGTTTCATTCAATTCTGAGGTTGATAAAAAGTTTTTCGATTGATATGTTTTTTTAATATTTGTGATATTTTACTCGCGAATAATTTCAACAATTTTTGGCATCTTAAAAATGTCAAGTCGTGATCATTTTTTCAGTGAAAATATTTACGGTGAATTCTCATTCGGCAATTTTTAAATTTAAATAAAATACAAGTAGGTAATTCAAATTTTTGTGAGATAGTGACAAATTTATTAAGAAATATAATCAATAAATATTTGTGAAAAATAAAATTTATTTCACCGCCTAGAATAATATTCTAGAAAAATAAAGAAAAAAGCTGAATGTTTTCCTTTAGCCTTTTTTTGTTTTGAAATTCCTTTGGCAAATTAATTATTTTCACTCTTACTACTATTTTATTTATTATTTGCAATTGAATGCGATAGCGCAAGTTTGGGAATTAAGCGCCATAAAAATTATTTAAAGTATCTAACAAGCAATTGACAATAGACAAGTTTATTGAAAAATTTGTAAGAAGAGTAAGAACTAGAAAAACAAACAAATATAAAATTTGAAGGGGAGTAAATTTTGCCAAAAAAATTTAGTTTTCTTTGCTAAATTTCTGGAATATAAAGCTGTTTTTCTCTTTTTTGAAACCTCATTTTGTCAATTTCAGAGATTTTAGTAGTTTTTTTATCGACATTAGACGATTTTTATGTTGTGTATGTTCCTTGTGGTGTATTCATTAATTTTTCGGAAAATGATGAAATAATTGAATAAAATATGTTATGCCGTGGAATTTTTGATTATATTTTTTTAATTTACTTAATTAAATGCAGCTCCACATTGTAAGGATTGAAACAATTTAATTGTTAAATTGAACCACAATATTTTCTTTATTATTAGTTCAGCGCTTTTTTGCTGATTTCGGATATGTCTAAATCTGTTTTGTGATTTTGTGTATTGGAGTGTCTATCGATTAACAACAGTTCCAATGATAAATCATAATAAAACCTGGATAAAAACTTATGATGCTATCCTGATAACACAGGTAAATGATTATTGGAAGTTTCTCTTTGTTCCTTCTGTTTGGTAACAAAATTTGACTATGTGAAAGGTGATGGTATTACTATTATAAGGCCTTACAGATTCTTTGAAAATCAGATAAAAAAGACCGTTCACTAAGAAGCAACTACTACTTCCCTGACAATTTACCACGAAGTATATTGAATTATAGATACTTCAAAGTTAGACGGGTCTGGTATATCTGCAAGATAAAACCAACCATTTTAGTTTGCAATTCTAAAGGACAATATCACGCTTTCGGCCGGTAAGACGTTTAATAGTATTATACTACTACCTTTGACATCTATAACACGCTTTATTAAAATTACAATTTATTTGCAGGAAACTGTGAATAAAGTGAATAAATAAATACTAGGTACACATTTATCCACATTTAGTAGTATTAAAGCGCTTTCTTTGATTTTTTGTCTTTTATTGTTGGGGTCTTTCAATATTATGTGCGCTGAATCCCATTGAATATGATGCCCCTCTTCCTAAGCATGTTTGCAAATACTTAAAGAGCTTCCTATCGTTAATATACTTTTTGTGTTCATTTATTCAAATTTCCAATGGTCTAGAAGTTTCACCTAAATAAAATTTGTCGCTGTCACAGGATATCTGATGTAGGCATTTTTTTTAAAAACCAGAAACGTTGAATTAATAATATGATAAATATTGAGGTTTATTCTCCAATAAATTTACAAAACGAATAGACGATTTTTAGGGGATTAGATTGTTTGTGAAAAATTTTGATTCTCTATGGGCATACGAAGAATGGGCATACAAAGATTGTATCATTAAAATGGCATTTCCTAAATTGATTGTCTCAACCCATATTTCATGGAATATTTCCATAATTATTGAATAAAATAGATAAATATCAAACAAATACCTATATCATATTATATTGAATTGATGTAATAAAAAAATAATTTTTCTGGAAAGAAGAAACTAGTAGTAGTAGTAGAAGAAACTAGAATGTGATATAAATAACATGGCAAAAAGCGAGGGATCACTTTTTACCAATTACCTTGTGATTGTGAACTTACAGAGTGAACAGAGTTAGTCTGGACACATGTTACGAAATATGTGGATGAAAAATCAGAGACATAGAAAAAGGATATAGACATTAATTCAATTATTCGTTTGAAAATATTACGAATGCGCATGAAAATTTTTTATTAGAAACTATTGACTATATTCTTGAAACTTTTCGTTTTGTATCATTCGAACTTAATTCTACTACGACATAAAATTGAATGTTCTCCTTGCAATCCAACAAATTTCAGATGCTTTTGTCGTAATGGGTTTGCATTGCAAGCATCAATTACTGCTCTGTTGTAAGAATTCTAATAATTTTACTAGGTAACTTTTCAAAAAAAGTATAAACCAAATTTTATTGTTAGGCGTTGGATCGTAAAGAGACGTAAAACTGCAATTAACTTTTCCAAGTACGTCAACGTGACGAATTTCTGTCAACGGATAACCTCAAGCCGAGTAATACAACAGAATGATAATCAACAATTGCTTTATTACATTTTTAAATTATTTCAGTACCAAAGCCAATTAACTTTTGTTATATGCACGCATTTAAATCAGTAAAAAATACTATTTCCATGCATATTTCTAAGCGTTGTGATTAGATGACAACATGGCGCGGGATGATGTCACTGGGAAATGCTTTATTCTAGAATGTCGGACCCTCCTGTATTAAAAATCACATATGAAGCGGGATCTTATCGCGATAAGATGCTGCTAACTATCGATAAGATGCCGCTAACTATCGATAAGATCCCGCTAGCTATCGAAAGTGTCCTTGTAGGTCCGTAACCATAGTAACGAGTGTTAAAATTGCGCGCTTTTCATTGTGATATATGTCAAATTTTAAAATTCGTTGAAATGTCGCGATTTGGACAAGATTCTTTAAGTTCCATTCAAGAAAAAGTGACCGATAGTGAACCCAAAAATACAATACTTTTATTTCTCCTACACGAGAAATACACTCGTGCATCAAAATAGTCCTGATTATTTTTTTCACTTGTCAAAATCTGACATTTTGGTGGTTTTAACCAATAGCAATACATTATTCTAGCCAATCATTCGGTATTATACTGATAATTCTGCTTCCTCATCGATAAAACCTTGTTTACATCTAAACGTAAAAATTTTACTTTGAATTTGTCATTATTGACAACTAAAAGTGCTTCGAAGTTTATTGAAAAATGAACACAAACCGATTGAGTGCCATCACCCAAGAGAATATTAAACATTCAGGTAATACAAAATTTTAAATTTATGAAAAAAATAATCTTCCCAAATACAACTCGCTTTTCAAATTTTATCACATAATTTTTTATTTTCATCACTCAAACTTGTTTATTTGAGGCAAAAACATTCAAACAAACCGACTTTAGATAAAATCCCTCGTCTTAACGTACTCGTGATTTTATCAATCGGTTTGTTTTCATATTTTTGCCAAATAAACAAGTTTTCGTGAAAAAGAAAAAATTATCGTTAAAATTTGAAGCACTCGTGGTATTACCTTTGATAATTTTTTATTCAAGCATGTTGTCAGCAAAAACTGCATTCGGTTATTTTCATATTTTCTTAAAAAATTCCTCCTCCTTCGGAGTCGGGCTCTTTCGCCAAAATATGAAAATAAGTTCATGCAGTTATTAGACAACATGCTTTCATAAAAAATTATCGGTAATTTTGATGCGCTTGTGTAATTACTTCCGATAATTTTTTATTTGACATTTAAACCTATTGAAACTGTGTATTTCTAGTCACGTAGGTATATTTCTTTTCACGATATAACGGATTCACCGTGCAGAGGCGCGTTATAAACAGTATAGACCGTCAACAATTGAAGTGGTTTTGTAATATGGTAAAAATGGATAACTCGAGACAAGTAAAGTTGATATGACAAACCAAACAAAAAAATAGAAGATTTAGAGGCAGGCCTAAAAGAAAATGGGATGATGTGATAGCTGGTATCTCCTGGAAAAAATAACAAGAGCTGGAAGGAAGGGAAAGAGCTTGCACAAAATAGAATAAGAATAACAAAACACCTTAACACCTGAGGGGTTTATTACGGTTTATACAGGGTGCTTTCAAATGACACCTACAACGTTTGCATGAACACACCTCTCGTAAAATTGTGAGGATTGAGGGGTCCAGCTCATTTACTTTTCGAAATACGGGATGTTGAAGTTTTAATAAAATTAAATGAAAATTTAAATGTTTTAATTCGATAGCATTGAAATAGATGAATACATTGATTTGACATTTGGTAGGTTGTTTTTGAATGTGAAAGGGCATATTTTGATGGAAAAACATGATTCAATCCTTGATCCAGTGGTGTACATTTGAAAGAATATGTCACATTTCCCCTCTCATTTTCTACGTCACTGGCATTTGAAGCTATTTTTATTTTATTTTGTATTCTTCAATGGTTTGCACGTGAAAAAAGCATAATCTTTACATATCAAAAATTTTTTGGTTTTTAAGATATTTAATGTTTTCATGAAGCCTGGAAGATCATTTTTTAATAAAGAAATAAAAATAAATATTTTTCTTGTATTTTTTTCAATAACTACCAAACTACTAATTGCTACTAGAATATGTAAATATGTACTACTACTACTACTACTACTAAATGTGCAGGCGAGCCTTGTCCTGGACAACTCAAGCCAAGGTTCCGACACTGAGGCCACTGGCGGGCCCATTGTGCCATTCCTGCTACCTAGTCATCCATGAAGCCGGGCCCTTCAATAAAGGCCACAACCTTTTTCAGTGGATGCCTGCTTCTGTCTCCAGGAGCCATGACAGTGACTCCGAAGATTCGCCTGCGTAATACAGCCCAGTGTGGACACTCTAAGAGAACATGAACTGACGTTTCATCATTCATGCCGCAACCCCTACATAGGGAACTTTCCTTTACTCCTAGATTGTAGAGGTGCTTTCTCATACAGCAGTGCCCTGTTAGGAGTCCTGCTATCTTCCTTAGCCTACTCCTTGGTAGTTCAGTGGCTGCCCTGGCGTGTCCATCAGTCCATCCCTTCAGTAGAAGTTTGGATTGTCTAGGACCCTGTAGAGCGAGGTGCTGATTCCTCAGCCACTTATTCGTCTCCTTGCGTATTCTTTGTTTTGTTAGGCCCAGGGTCGGGCCCGGGCCGCAGAAAGGAGCTGCCGCCCCTTCCGCAGCCAGTGCATCCGCCATCTCGTTGCCTTCAAAACCAGAGTGGTGTAAATATGTACCTGATAGCAAAGATTACAGAATAAAATATAAGATGTTTCACTCGTTCGAATTTATCGCGTAAAGCACCGATCCGCTGGTGACTGTTTGGTGACTTGGATGGTACAGTACGTCGCTACGTTCTTACTTTCAATTGATTTGGCATATTATACGGTACGTCGCCCGTCGAGCGCTGCTATTTAAGAATGGTGTCTATTGGTTGTTCGTGTTTTATATTTATGTTGTATAGATTTCTTAAATTTATTAATTAATTGTTGACATGAGGAAAAAGTCATATTAATATTTTTTTCTTTAATAGCAAAGCTTAATAACTAAATATTCTGTAATATTTGCTAATACAAAAGTACGGATTTTTTTTATAATAAGGATAACAAGTACATTACAGAAGAAAACACAAAAATTCAATTCTATAGCTAACCAGAGGGGAATTGGTCAGTTCCTTTTGACGAGTTTACTAAATTTTCTTTTCATCATCCATTATAATCAATTTCCTATCAAATATTATGCGAGTTCTACACCAGAGTCTGTATATATTTTACTCTCAAATGTATATTGAAGGATTTGAAAGACAATAGATAAAATTTATCACATAAACCAAACTCCAAATTTAGTATTTTACAACATTTATAAAATTTTTTAATAAAGTCCCGCAGCTGCTTCTCTTTTTACTGTTTTAAAGTTGTCAATCCAAAAAATATGCGTTATTTAAAGATCAAAATTTAAGATTCAGTGGCCCTATTATTCTGGTGGCTAATGAGTGTATTCAATTTAATTTGTGATAAATATCTGATAGATTATCTATAAGTATCACAAAATTACCAAGATGCTGGATAAAAACTGTGAATTGATTCATTTTAAAAATTCAAGTTTATTTTTTACTTACCTTTTCAAATTCATATCCCGAACATTTTTCGAAATTATTTACATTTAAAAATAAACCTTTGTTATAAAGAATCCTATTAATTTAAATATATTTCTCTAATTACCCCTGTATAACTTAAAATGTTCTGGTATCTACCGGTCTCGTTATTGACAACAAAAGCGAATTGTAAACATAATTTATGAGAACGGCGTCCGTTTGGGACAGCAACTTGAATCAAACCGCCCTAGAGTGAAACATCTTATATTTTATTCTGTAATCTTTGCATAGTAACTAATTTATGAAACAGCATTGCATCTAAAACATTCGGAGTAGATTGTTGAAAATACTTGTCCAGACTTGTGATTTTATTAATTTGTCTTTTTTGAGTAAGTGACGGTTCTCCGAGTTTCCATTGGAGACTATCTATAGGGGTTGTCCGAAAAGCACCAGTTGCTATACGGAGAGCGTTATTATGAATAACTTCTAGTGATTTTGATACAGAGGACACTGAAACATCAACGTTCCAAATTGCATATGATTATCTAATCTTTGGTGTTTTATATATATTTTTTACAGAATAATTGGTGATAAGCGAATAAATTGGTTTTTCATATTCTCGATAACCTTAAAAAACGATAAAATTCACAATGTTTGTAACAACAATCACCAATAAAATTAGGGTTTGAACTTTATGACCTTTTTTGTGTAGGATTTAGCACGGTCATTATAGGCCAGTCATTAGAGCAAAAATCAAGTGTGTTTTTGTTATGAAGCTTAACAGAAAACTGCTTGCACCATGACTCCGGGGATACCCTGTAGATTATTAAAATCTAGAAACCAGCCAAATTTTTTACTTGTGAAATTTGTTTCAACAATAATCATTAACAAAAAAGCCCTTTTTCATTTTTTGCAGGTATAATAAGAAGTAATGGACATATTGCGTTACTAATATGGGCTGTTTGTAGAGAATGCAAACACCTACAAAATGTTTTTTGGAAAATTCTGATCCGAGAATTTTTCGCCGAGAAAAGCCGGAAAAACGCTGAATCTACCTTTTTTCCAAAAACTCGTATCTCCGTTAATTTCCAATATTATTAACTAATTTTCCGTGAAATGATAGCCAATAATATGTTTCTCAAACTTCCGGAAGATGAAATTTGTCGCTTCAAGAGCACAATCGCGTTATAAAAAATGTATACCCTAATCTTGCACAATGCGTAAAAATTGACTGAATCGTCCGATTTAAATTTTAAGAACAGCTTCTAAAAGTAGAAGTCAAAAGCTACAATTTGTATACCCCACATTTTCACAAAAGTTTGGGGAACATTGCTAAAAATGCTTCTGAACATAGCGCGTCACACGAAGATTCGCGGCCGAGACGCACCGAGGCAGTACTGGAGGAGGTAGCGAGATGCGGCGAAAAATGCTCAGATTGGAAGTTTCCAATTTTGCATTCTCTACAAACGGTCTTTTATGAGTAACGCGATTTATTCGGAATTTTTCATTATATTTGCAAAAAAGGAAAGCCTTTTTTGTTGATAATTATTGTTGAAACAAATTTCACAAGTGAAAAATTTGGCTGGGTTTTGGATTTTAGTAATCTACAGGGTATCCCTGATGTTATGATGCAAGAAATTTTCAGTAGTAGTACCCCTAGGGTCTTGATAATACCGAGATAATTTTGTCACAGAGAATGCTGAAAGCGGGTTGCTTGATAATAGCCCAAGGCCGCAGGCCGAGGGCTATTATCTTTAAAACAAACAAAATTTTGAGTATTTATCAAGACCCGAGGAGTATTCGATAAGATAATTTTTTACTTTGTAGATATCAAAAAATTGATTGTCAATCTGACGCTTAATACTTTTCAATACAAACTTTATTAGTTTTAATCAAAATTGATTCATTTTTATTTAAAACTACAGTTGTGAAAAGTACAATTGGTAAATTAACTGAATCGTTAGATGCAATACCAAATCTTTCCGACATTTTTAATCAAGTTGTCAGTTTGACGTATAATTAATTTTTAATAAAACATAAAAACCAAACTGAAAACACCACATGTAGGGTATTATCGCTGTAATACAGCGGTGATTGGATGAAATTTGACACATGACTTGAAATTAAGTAATTTGATTGGTTACTATATTCATTTAAAAATTATCACTAGTAATACCACTAGAGGTCAAATTATTTCCGGAAATTTTTTCGAGCTCATGAATATTTTGGAAAGTTTCTAAAAATATTCATGAGCGATAAAAAATTTCCGGATTTAATTTGACTTCGTGGGGTATTCGGTAAGAAAATTCCACACCAAATGTGTTTCCAACATCAGGATATAATTGACGCAATGAGGTCTGCTTCAACTTCTGCAAAGACAGTTCAAGAATCTCTAAATCAAGAGAAAGCAACTTCGTCTCAGGCTTCCATAGTATACAATAATTGCGTTTTTAATATCATCAATCATAATGGTCCATGAATTGAGAAAACATTTAAGCTTTTTGTTGAAATTAATCAAAATTATTAGGTAAACAAATAAAAATTAGATTGTCAAAAAAAAATTCTGTCATTATAAACGTCAAAAAAATTTCCAGTATAATTCGCTGTTGGGTATCCACCAGGAAAAAATTTCCGATAAAATTCATCCGTTAAAATTCATCCGTTGTTATGGTGATCTGAAAGAAATACACGTTCTGATTGGTTCAAAATCACAAGTGTGGAATTTTCTGTGATATTTTATAACAACAAAAAATCTATATTGATTGGGCTATTATTCAGACTCAATTTTTTAGATTCATAAGTTTGTACAAAAAGTTTTAGCAATAATAGAGAGTTCATTTTTTATTTTTTCATTTCAGCATGTCAGTGGATTGGGGATATTGTGAAGTAAACGGTAAGTAAAATTTAATTTCTAACAAACGTTAATAACATAAGTAATTTGAAAGCTGGTTGTAAAATTAGTTTATGAATGTTAGTTTCTGGATTAAAAGTATTTTCACTTTTACGTCTAAATGTACCAAAATAGTTAGTTTGAGTACCTAATTGCCTATAATATACATATATGATTTGCTTAGCGTTATTTTTAACTTTTGCTATCTTACCATTAACATTTTTATCTGCTAAATAAATATTAGTCCACTCGACGTAAGCTTGAGTATTAGTGCATTATAGAGCGTCGATTTTTAAGTGATTTTCGAGAGTATTCAATAAGAAACAAACAAACGTTGTTTAGTGGATAATTAAGATATTTTCTAAAACAGGAAATTATTCAAGAAAATATTTTTCAGTTAGGGGTATTAAATGAATAAAAAGCTCAAATATATACTGTTAATTTAAAATTGATCTCTGCATATGTATATGTTTTTTTTACGCTTTTCACTGGATATCAGTAAATATTTGGTTTAAAATTACCAAGTTTGCAAATTTCAAGAATGGTTCCATGCAAATAAATGATGACTCTCAGCTTAAACTGTTTCTAAATTTGTACCTATATTATTAAATTTTGACAGGGCAGCTCACAGAACTCTATACTTGATAAAATGAAAATGAAAATGTAATAAACTATCTTTTTTTCTAAAAAAATAAGCTCAATATCTTCGTATTTTGTTGAAATATTGTAATGTTCCCGGAATGACAAAAACGTTACCGAAATGATGATATTGATATCATAAGATAAGTAGGGATAGAAGTAAGGAAATATTCAAATTATTAACAACAGTTTTATTAACTATCTATTTATCCATATTGCCATATTAGTAATTGTATTAAAGAAGAATTACTGTCATTATATATTGTGATAAATTATTTTTATAATTAAGTTTTAACATTGTCATGGAAAGTCTAATGAAACTTCTATAATCATAGTTATATCTTCTTAAGCTCTCACAATTTGAGTCTTATGACCTAAAATCATAGTCTACTTCTACTTCAATAAACTTCTACAAATAATAGGAAAAAATATAAGTGATGCAAGAAAATCAACAATAAATTCTATCACGAATGACAAATTAACTAAAAAAATATTTGAAATACAAAACATCATCATTTTCCGAAAACACCAATATCATTATCAAAATAATAAAATTCTCGATTTTTTCCTTTTTTGAACAATGGTGTTGGAATAATACAGATTATTTTTTCCGTATCATTTTTAACCGATCAGAACGATAAATTTAGTTGAGTCACCTCGTATAATTTCGATAATACCTGATTATAAATAGGGTAGCTCCACCAATAAAAAATTTTACAATACTTTAATTTCCATAGTAACCACATCGACATCAATATTCTGACGTTTATTAAAAATGAGTCGAATTGGATTGTAATTTCCATTGTACCAATTTGTATCTAAATTAATAAATTGTTTATATTTACTCAACAAATAATCGTATCAAATACAATACGTACTTCAAAATAAATACGGTTATACACCTCAAAATTCCTGTATAATTACAAATCGTGTCAGTTTGACAGAATAATCCTCCCGCTTCGCGGTCGAATTATTTAAACTGTCAAACTGACACTCTTTGTAATTATGCAACAAGTTAGGCATTCCAATGACCTGTCAAAACAAATTCAATATGGCGGCTGGGGGCAAATAGTTTGTTGGTGTTATATTATTGTGCTGTTGAAAAGTTTATTTGAATTTTGTGGGATTGTTGTTTTTGTGCCTTTTTATATTATTTAGGACTTATAGTGGTATTATTACATTTTAATACGAAAAAATGCCAACAACGTGCCTTGTGGTTGGTTTTGGAAGTCGTTCCAACAGGGATGTATATTTTCTTCACCATAAGATGTACTTGCTTAAACATCAATATTTTTATCTTTAATCTGATCTGTTTACGAAGAGATACCTATGGCTCATTACTTATTAGATTTACCAAGCCTTTATTTATATGAGAGCCTACAACAACAGGCAGATCAGGATCTACAGTGACAGCCAAGCCACCCTTAAAGCACTTCAGAGCTGTTGGGTGACATCTCGGCTAGTATGGGAATGCGGCGAAGAACTTAGAAGACTGGCGACTCGGAAAAGTGTAACACTGGAGTGGGTCCCAGGTCATAAAGGAATCGCAAGCAATGAAAAAGCTGACGAATTAGCAAGAGTAGGATCGTCAACTCTGATGAACGGACCTGAACCTGCTGTGGGCATCCCCGGATGCTTAACGAGGTCATGGTTAAAAGGGTGGTTGAAAGAACAACACAATAAACACTGGAAGAATACGACCAGGCAAATACATGGGAAGAAATTCATAAAAGAACCATCAGAAAAAGTAGCGAAAGAACTGCTCTCAATGAGCGGGAGCAACTACGCCCCATTACGGGGCTACTTACGGGACACTTCCTCACAATTACCACCTAAACAAAATAGGGCTGTACAACGGAGACCTCACATGCAGAAGATGCAAAAAGGATACCGAAACAGCTCTGCATATACTATGCAACTGTGAGTCGCTGGACCACAAAAGGCAGAAACTGTATGGCAGAACCCAAATGACTCCAGAAGACTTCTTCAACCAACCAGCAAAGAACCTGTATGAGCTAATACGGGAACGGATTGGCTGGATAGGTTGTAGTCAGAACACTAGGAGTATCCACAATTTATTTTCTGGGAGTTTTTTTGATACTTTTTCACAATATTTTCTCTGCTTTAGCTTTTCTAGCGGTCATGTCAGCAATTTCTTCCACTTTTTATTGCCTGCTTTCCTTGTCTAATAACATTCTCTATCCTTAACCTGTTCAATTTATTTTTGTTGCTCAGTCATCTTATCCAAACACTTTCTTCTCCTAACAAAGCCTCTTCTATTTGGCGCAAATGAGCTGCACTATCCTTCCTAAGCTTTTTTTTTTCAAATTATAAATATCAGGAGACACCATTACGCTGTAATTATAGAATAAATTGATGAAAAATTGTAATTGAATCGCCGTTGGAAACAATAATTATCGTTTCGAAAACGCAACAGTCATTTCGGAAACGTTTCCGAAATGATCGTTCAGGAAATGATGATGTCAAATAAGTGCGCGCTTTCATTATACAGCGGCCATCTTAAATGCGACCTGACATTGTCAATGGTAGAATATTTGGAGTAACTTTGTTATTTAGGGCCGAAAAAAAGAATTTCAATCAATTATTGAATGTAATAGACACGTTCACGAATTAACGGAATATTGATGTAGTCTCTACGAATAATGAATACTTACCATTTAAATATAATATATTTTACGAAATATATACTGACAGCCAGCTTTGTTATTGTTTGCTTTCCTTACTGACGTTTGACACCGGATGGCTGCGTTCACTTAATAGGTACTATAGTCCAGTCTACAAGTTGAAAGCCGTGAAAAATAGAGATGAAGCCCCTAAAAAATGAGCAATACCTCATTGGACTCGGAATGACCTCCAGTAAAATGTGTTTTACTGCACGTAAAAAATTGCAATTGTTATTAACAAAATAAGATGAAAAAAAAGAGAAAATAGGGCTCCACGCAGCGATTACGGCATGGGTGCTTTGCCGCTAAACACGGCGTACAACAGAATATTATTTTTTTATAGTAAAAAATAATAATATGAATTTGAAAATTTAAATAAATCATGGTATCATCCAGATACTTGAAAGAATTTATGCCCATTGGAAAAAATGTTTTTAATCAATTTTTCAAAAAGTTATGCAATTGTTGATTAACGATTTTTTTCCTATCTCCGTTTTCATAAATGACGACATAAAAGTTTAAATAATAGATCTAAAAATATTTGGCTTCTTATATATATACTTAACAAGATACCGCGATAAAAATTTATTAAGTTAATTATTTTGTTTTTAATAATTTTTTAAAGTTAACAGAAAATAAAAAATCTAAGAAATGTTATGAAAAATTTTTTTCAAACAAATGTTATATTATTGCTGCTTCTGTATCCAACAATGGCATTAAGTATCATTGAAAAAAATCTTTTTACATCATTTGTTAAGAAATTGTTTATAAACAAATAAACAATATTGAAAGAAATTTTTTTTCCACCATTATGTTGTCTTGGAATAATAATGATTTTTAGAAAATATCTTTTTTCTTAAATACATTTTTTTTGTTTAATAATGTTTTTTTTTATATTTCGATTGTTTAGATAATTAGTTAAGGAATGATTTTCTTTTTAAAAATCATAATTGGCATTTCTCCATAGTTTATGAAAAAAAAATTTTATCAATAATTTCATTGTTTGTTAATTTAACAATTTGTTATAAACAAATTCTAACTACCGCTATATTTTTTTTCTTTAGCTAAAAAAAATAACAAAAACAGCAATATATATCAAAATACTAAAAACATTTTTTTTTCTATTTTTAATAACGCTTTTAAATATTACACTCTTTTTTCATCTTATTTTGTTAATAACAATTGCAATTTTTTACGTGCAGTAAAATCTTCTAAACACATTTTTCTAGAGGTCATTCCGAATCCAATGAGCTACTGCTCATATTTTTAGGAACTTTATCTCTATTTTTCACGGTTTTCAACTTGACTACTATTTTTCTTCGATTATTGATGCGTTTACTGAAATGTCTTAGATATGCACTATCGGACAAACTAATTTTGCGTTTTTAGGATTGAAGTTTATTTCCAAGTATCCTTTTCGAAAATAAGTTTTGTATAAAAAATAGGGTACCTATATTAAGGTTGAATCCATCATTACTCAGGGCTTCGCCTACCCTTGTCCTACAGAGCTTAGACACACTTTATTTAAATTCAAATAAATAAAGTATATTAAATTATAAATGGATATTGAGGTCTTTAAAACACGCGCGATTTTTCGAGCACGACGGCGAAGCCGGAGTGCTCGAAATACAGCAAGTGTTTTAAAGACCAGTTATCCACGAATACTTTACGCTATTTTTTTTATTGGTGCACTTTGAAATTATAAATACTGGTCTATAACTTCTACAACAACAAGAAATGGAAATCATAATATGGAAATAAGAACAAAATGTCAAATGGTTGAATTCGTGATGTATTATGATGTATACCTTGCGTTGTCATGGAAATTAGAAAAACATAAACTAATTTCTATTTTGATGGAAGTTCAACCTTATTGAGTTCTGTGAATCTCAATAGTATTCATTTAAATACCATTTCCTTAGATTTGAAAAATCGAAATATTAATATTTCAAACAATACCAACGGCACTTACCATTTTAATTTATAAATTTGACATTGTTAAATAGTGTTTGAATAAAAGTTTTGACGTTACAAACTACTCCTGTCAGATCAATAAAAAAGGTAGAACGTGTCGCGGGACACACGGTAGGAACTTTAGTTCCTTTTAAGTAAAAAGTATGTAATACATTTGACGTTATAGAAAAACAATTTGCAAAGCCTCGGTGGCCGAGTAGTAAGCAAACCAGACTCTCACGCGGTAGACCCGGGTTCGATTCCCCGTGAAGATGTTTTTTTTTATTGTTAATTTTATTTTTAAATAATTATTCTGCTTGATATTAATAACGAAAACAGGTAGACGTTTGAAATATTTAGCAGAATATTCATTATTATAGATAGATAATGGTAAGGTACCCTTCATGAGGGAGTCCGACTAGCAACATCCACTTATAACATCATCGTATATTTAAAAAAGGAAACCGTAGCATTCTACAAATTGTTCATTCAAGAACTGTACGTTTACCACAAAATTAGTGGAAACATAAAATTAAATTGTTAAATTTTTGAAGTTATATTCCAGTTTATAAAAATTTTTATTTTCTAGATTTTTTTCTTAAGTGGGTCGTAGAAAAAATATGCTGCTCGACTCATGTGGATTGTCCATATCGCACTTGAACGTCGTCCTCGTGCGATATGGCCATCATATCCACACTAGTTGCACAGACTACTATTTCTTTCAAAATATGCCCTTTTACATTTAAAAACAACCTGCCAAATGTCAAATCAATTTATCCATCCTTTTGAAGTTATCGAATTAAAACATTCAAGTTTTCAAAATTTCAACACCCTGTATTTCTAAAAGTAAATGTGCTTAATCGCGCAAAAAAAATTATTGAAATAATAGTAAAAATTTATATCGAAATTTATCCGAACAAATTCAAGTAGATCACCAGCACTACGAATACCAGCTTTGCATAGAATTTTAATATAGCATCGGTGGTTCAGTGGTATAAATGCTCGCATTGCACGCGGGCGGCCGGGGTTCGAATCCCGGCCGGAGCATATGAAATGAATCGCTGCTTCGTAAACGAGAGAGAGGCTAAGGAGAGAGCACAAGCACGAAAGCAAGGTACATAACGAAGCAACGTAACATAACGTAGCGTAACGTAACGCGTAACGGTCAGATCTTTTGCGTCGCGACCCCTGGTCGCTCAAACATAACCTGACGTAAAGTACTAAAGTTACAATAAAAAAATTGTCATTTAGACATGATTTGAACCATAGATTTAGATTTAGTTTCTCGAGTTGTTGATGTTGCCACGGTAACTTTAAAACACGCGCGTTTTTTAAAGTTCGATTTAAATACGCTGAGGCGTGCTTTATAGGTAAAATGGTTCACCAATAAAAAAATAAATTTCGCCAGACTGCAGGAAAAACTTTCTTTACAGGAAACTGTAAATAAAGTACACAATTCTACAGAGCCACTAACAATTCTGATTATTTATTACCCGCAATATTTTACTTTGTAATCAAATTAGTTTATACTCCTCATATCAATCAAAACCTTATTTATTTAATAACGCGATTCACTTAAACTGATTTCAATGTTTCTTTTCATACCGTCTAATGTAAACAAAATTACCATAATATATGGTAAACGTTGTTTAGGATAATCGAAACGGTTGCGCAATCCTTTTGCGAATTACACGTAAATAAAGATATTCCCAAACCGATAACAGTGTATCCCTGGTTTGAATAATATACGAATGTGGGCGAGCATAATCTTATTGAGGTAGTGGCTACTACATTGCTGCACGGTTTTTATTGAAGGTGACCGTATTGTAGTTAATACCTTTTGATGTAAAACGTCTATTGGCACGCCTTAGCTGTAAAATCGGCTGATTTGCCGTCACGGTATGATCATTAAACTGCACAATTTTTAACCATACGGACACATCGATATCTTTGAAAAGTTTTCGAAATTTTAAAGGGAAACATGGAAGATCACTAGTGAAGAACCATCCCCTACCACTAAAAATTATCCCCGTCATTTTGGTCATCATTTGGTGGTCATTTTGAAGTGCTTTCGGATTTGAACTACAAAAAAAACATCTACAAATTTCGCCAAAGTCCGTTTTTGGGCGCTTCTGAAAATTTGGGGAAACCACTAAAATAAATTTTTTTTTGGAAATTGGAAAATTGTCCTATCCCAAGGAAAACAATAACACGACCTATGATATTGGAAATCACAAGTATACGTCTCATAAGTCTATTATCGCCGCTCTACCCCCCCATATTGGACAGGAATTAAGAAATGTGCATAATAAAATATTTTATCACACCTAGTTTTAATTATACAATGAACAATATTCAATAATTTTGGCAAAAATCTTGGCAATAATAATAACCAAACCGATCACGACATACTCATTTCAAATTTTGAAGTAAACAAAAACAAAACTGGAGGATATTCAAAGAACAACGCGTACAATGATGATCAAATACAAAAATACAAATGTCTCTATCCGACATCATCAATTATTAGGACCCCGGACCACCAAGAAAAGAGGGAGGGAGAGATAGTTAATTTATATCACAAACAAAATATCTGAACTCCAAGAACTCTCCACTGGCAATGCTCAAACATCTAAATTGCATGAGTTGGTCTCAAGAACAGATAATAACTATTCCTCCTTAGATCTTGTAAAACCTTTAAAGAAACTTAAAATCGTTATAGACTCTGACAAACAGGTGGAGTGTATAGTGCCTCATGGTCGACATCAGCACGACCTCAATCAACCTTATATAGACAAGGGAGCATCAAATAAGTGACTCTCTAATGAAACCTTGTTTTCAGAGATTTATCATGACAATTCAATACCAAGTAATTAGTACCAATAATTACAAGAACATAAACATCGTGTCGGACAAGTGCAGAAGGTATCAACAAACAACAGATACAATACCAGAAGTTGGCCAACAAATTTGGAATAGTTAACACCCACACACCTTATTCGGTCCAGAGAATGCTGAATTTAGACTTTACTTCGATAGGTCAATTATCACTTGGTTCTTCTCGTGAATGCTGCTATAATAAAATACATCGATCTTGTAATTGAGGTAGGACAAATGTGATATGCTGAGAAAGTAGAGGTGGTGCCGGTAATCATTTCATCTACGGGACTGATTTCCAAACCTCTACAAGAGAGCCTCACCAAACTAGGTCTTCAAAAAAACACAACATCGATCTGCAATTTTGAATAAGTTCTTGTCACACTGTCCGTAAATTTCTAAATATGTACCTACTGAGCCTAGTTTCTTTTTCGTTCACACACGCTCGGGGATGATAAACATTAAACACTACTATCAAGTGCTTAGGTTAGGTTAAGTTCTATGTGAGTGGTGCCTTCTCGCCACCTCCACTGCGACCTTCGTTAGGTCTATTGTGGCTCACCCCTAGGGATTACAATTCACCCCACAAGCCTGTGCTTCTGACGTAGTCCATGGTTGTATTTGGTGATACTTTTTTGAAGTCGTTCGGCTCTAAGGTACTAAAGCCGAATATATTATACCTTACCCTGCCCGAGAGTGGGCATAAGCATAGTATGTGCTCCGCAGTTTCGTTCTACAAATTACAGAACCGACAGTCCGAGGTCATTAAGGTCATTAAACACTTCTATCATGTGCTTAGCAAGTGTACACTTAAGATAATAATAATAATATCCAATATTAGTAGTATTGTTACCATGTTTTACATCTGCCGAGCATCCCGTGACGGCCAATTTTTTTTATAAGTTAAAATATGTTTGACGGTAGACTGCAATAATCTAAATTTGTTGAACTGACCTTGAATGATTTCCGCGAAGTGTAAAATCTGAAACACAAGTGCATCGCAGCAAACCATAAACTTCAAATTAAATCAATTTTAAAAGCCTGAGCGTGAAATAGTGACATAAGTTGTTCAAATAAAACACGTGAAGGTACTTAATGTTTATAATGTCTGTACAATTTTCTCAGAAATTAACAATATTTCTCCTGGTCTCATCACCATTTGATATTCGGTTCGTTTCAGCTGTAGATAGAACCATTCTAGGTATCGTTCGCGCAAGTGACGTATTGGTATAGTTCCGTTCTTGGTACAGTACAAAAACTTCTGGAAGGGGTGAGGGAAATACGTTATTTTTATTAGAAATATAGCAGGTTTCTAATAATTTTTTTAATTTTTCAGTCATTTGGTAAACTACTACTATGGTTATACAAATGTATATTTTAAATAGTCAAATGTCAGTATAGTCCCTAAAAAGTTAACAAATCAACTTTCCACACTGAAAAGTTTACGAAAAAGTGGATTTTTCCGCACGTTAGTATAAAATTGTTATATATGTATTAAGAGCGAAAAGTGAGGAATTATTGTTCGGAAGCAAGGGCTGCTTGAGAACATTAATTTCACTTTTAGCTCGCAATACATATAACATTTTTTCTAAAATCACTTGAATATACAGCGTTGCTGAAAAATCTCGCACCAAGGGATTATCTTTGAAACGGATGGAGGGAATGTTATGAAATTTTAGGACGATAAATGAGACTCTATTCTGCATATTTTAGAGCAAATGTCAAATGTTTTTGACGTCAGCGTTTAGCGAACGGCCGCCATCTTCAATTTCTTGAAATGACAAACTAGGTAGTGTGACCCATCACAAAAAAGCTTATTTTTCTCTCTTTCCAAAAATAATCCCAATGTATCACAAAATGTCCTATAAAATATCGTTTCCATTTTTCTAAATTAAAGTGTACCGTACCTACTAATTATTTGGACTTGTAGGTTTTTAAAATAAAACAAAAAACAATAGTAGGCATTAAAAACGTCAACCACATCATTAGTTCATTATTTATGTACAAATTGTCAAAACTGATACTAATTTCAAATTAGCACGAAATTTAAAAGTAAATTAAGAATAATATCACATTTATCAGAAAAACAACGCATCCAAATTTTAATGTTAGTTGGATATGGTGATCGCGAACGTATCCATGACGAAGTAACTCATCTTTTTAACGATTTAAATCCTGAATGCCCTCCTATAAGTAGATCTACAGTGACGAGATTGGTGAATAAATTTAATGAAACTGGTAGTGTAAAATTATTCTTAGTTCTGGTAGACCAAAAAGTGCAACTTATGAAGGTAAAACTTCAGATGTTCTATCAGATGTTCAAGAAAACCCTAAAACATCTACAAGTATATCGGCGCAAGTAATCACGGTATTTCTAGACAGTATATACTATTCTGCATAAAAAAAACTTCCATCCTTATAAAGTTGGAAATCTTCAACAATTGGACGAGGATGATTTTGATAGGCGATTACAATTTTGTGAAATAGTTACAGAGAAAATAAGGATGCAAAACAATTTCTTAGATTTATTGGTATTCAGTGATGAAGCCACATTTTGCTTGGACGGTTCTGTTAACAGACATAATTGTCGGTACTGGTCAAATTGTATTCCGCACTGGATCGAGGAGGTTCATACATAGCGTCCACAAAAAGTAAATGTGTGGGCGAGTTTGGTGAAAAACCATTTGATCGGTCCTTTTTTTTATTGAAGGTACGCTGACCGGTGCTAAATATCTTGACTTACTCCAAAATGAAATTATACCTGAAATAAATCGATTATTTCCTAATATGAACGTATACTTTCAACAAGAAGGCGCACCTCCACATTATCAAAGAGACTTTAGGCAATATTTAAATACAATTTTCCCTAAGAGATGGATTGGTCGAAGAGGTGCAATTGAGTGGCGGCAAGATCGCCCGACTTGACACCGCACTGGTTTTTTTTTTCTGGGGCTACCTGAAAGACCGCGTTTATGTACACACACCAACTTACTTCAACGATTAAAAGGATCGCATAAGTCTCGAAATGCAGGGAATTACTCCACAAATGATCAACAAATGGCCAGAATTTTGTGCACTTTGCAACTTAAATAATTGTTTAGTTTATAAATTTCTGTAACACGCAGTTTTGATTGAAATTATAATTTTAATATTTTTGTTGAATTTCTATCATAATATCCGAGTCAAGTTATACATTGGGATTATTAGTAATATTAATATAAGCTTTTTTGTGATGGGTCACACGACCTAGGTTGTCATTTAAAAAAATTCAAGATGGTGGCCGCACGCCAAACGCTGACGTCAAAAACATTTGACATTCGCTCTAAAATATGCAAAATAGAGTCTCATCCATCGTCCTA
>CAJUYI010000009.1:137542-159485 GCA_910591695.1 Galerucella pusilla | reverse complement strand
TCCACTATTTTGAGCTTTTTCAGGTGCCCATTCAGGCGACAATGTTCCGTTAGGATCCCTGTCAAAACTCTTAGCGCAGTTTTACTTTGATCTATTAACAAAAATCTATTTTTTTTAAAGGCTTTAACATCCTGTATCTCAGTAAGGAGCAGACTAAGATCCATTATTGTTGATGAAAATATTATTATTTTGGCCTTCTGAACGTAGATTCACAATTTGGCCCATTACTTATGAATCACCCTGTATATTTAAAACCAACGTTGAATTTTTTTGACTGATCACCTTTATCGATATTAGTCTACATCATTATATAGTGAGTGATAATTAGAGATTTATTTATTAATGCTTATAGTAAATTATTGGAAGTTTAGCACATTAAATAATGATTGTTTAAAACGTTTTTTAAAAATAATAGGATCTGAATTTCATTGAAATTGTTTATTTTCGATGAAATTTCTAGTTGTATGTGTGTAGGTGTGTATTTTAGGGTGACCTTCACTGATACTGATAGATCAATTGTGCTCCCTTACTTCTACTTAGTTTCTGAGAAAACTCTCAGAGACTCGTACCTCTTTTAGGATATGTAGGCTTCAACATAGGTATTGTAAATATGCCCCTCTTCAGTAATCTCCCAGATGCTGTGTCCTAGGAATTCGAAAATATGTGGATTGAGGTTTCTTCTCCTAGGCCACAAAATCTACATTCTTCTTTCTCCACTGTTTTGAGCTTATTCAGGCGACAACGTTCCGTTATGATTCCTGTTAAAACACTTAGTGCAGTTTTACTTTGATTAATCATTCATTTGATCTCAACAAGTTGTAGTCATCAAGAAGAATCTTTGATTGTCTAAACCCGACCAGATCTTTCCAACGATCAGATCTTCTCTTTTTTTTCTGCTCCATCTGTTTTTCCAATATTACAATGGAGCTGATTCCGCAAAAGAGTTTAGGCCCTCAAAAAGGTAGTTCAGTGCCTCTCTTTGCTAGTTCATCTGCTATTCTTTCTATTCCAGTGTGTCCTGGAATTCACAGTAAGGTGACTATATTGTTATCGCCCAGTTCATTGATTTCATCCAGGCATTCCCACTCCATTTTAGAACTTATTACACAAGAGCTCAGTGCTTTAATGGCTGCTTGACTATCCGACATTATGATAATCCTTTGTCTCCTGTATCCTTGACCAATATTGACCTGGGCAAATTCCTACTTTCTTTTTCTCTCTTGGAAAAGGATTTATGGTATTCAGGACCATACCAGGACCATAAGGGAAAGTTTGGCATCACAACAAATAAGAATTTAATAAATATTGTTTATAAATTACTTGACATACATAAGTGTTTTCTGAATTTCGATGGAATACAGGATGCTTTTGTAATGAGGGTTTTACGACATTCATATAACGAATGAAAATTCGTTCGACTTTCGGAGACTTTCGGATATACCAGAAGTTGCAGCCAGCTTAATTATTTTGTTATTTTGAATAAAACATATTTTTGAATTTGCGTAGTGAGGCACCTTTTTTGCTTTACATCATTAATCCGGAGACTGACGTCAGTCTCCGCTGTACTGTCATGTTAAAGTCATTAAAGTCATCAGTGGCACATAGGTAATAGTATATTACATATCTAGAGTGGTAAGTGGCATATTACGTGCGAGTAGAACAAGTAAGAAGTAGAACGGTAATTCTACGAGCATGTAATTGCCCTTACCACTCGAGTTGTGTACTATACTTTATCTACGACGAAATTGATTTTTTTCTTATTAATTTTATGGAAAAAGTGCAATATAAACATATTTCAGTCATATACGAAGTGAATCAAACAATTTTGTTCAAACCACATGATATCTTTTGCAACTCAATTTGCAAGCATAACTCTTTATATTTACCATGAAATGAAAGTTAAATTGTTTTTACTTTTAATGTTTTAGTACAAATCTTGACCGGCTTTAACCTTCAAATATTATGACCAATATTTTTACTTAATATTATGAACAATATTTTTACTTAAGAATTAGTGTTAATATTAATAGTAAAATTTTCACAATTTTTTAAAATTATGGGAGCTCCTGATTTTTGTAAAATCATGTTTGATGTTGGTCCTGTCGAAGAGGCTGAATATGATGTAGATGGTTGATCAGTATACGATTCTTCATACAGTGGTTCTTCATCATTAACAATATTTAAAATTTTATTAGCCGTAGTAGTTTTATTTAGAAGAGAGTCGTCGACATAACTCTCCGCCACTGTAGAAGATTTCCAGCCTCCATGTCTTTTGAGGGTAATTAAATCACCCCCAGCATCTACAAGTAAGGTAGCAGAAGATCTTCTGTAGCAGTGTCCGGTATATGCACTTGGATTTTCTAAATTTAAATACTTGGCTATTTCTTTAGGTGTACCACCTATTTTATTTAAACCGACCACTTGTCTTACGCATTTACCTTTTTGATATTTGAGCAAAAATTGTCGAATACTAGCATCTTGTATTTTTTGACGGATTTGTAAGTATTTCTTGCAAATGTCATAAAAACTGCCGGATACAACAAATGACCTATAAATTTTAGTTTTAGTATCAGGAATATTAATAATTATTGATTTTCCTGAATCCTCAATATCCTCCATTTTAATGTTTTTTAATTCTTGTCTACGACAAGCACCAGAAATCCCACAAATTAATATTACCTAAAATTTAAAATAGTACAGTACCTACTAGTTTAAAACTAAAAAAATAGTTATATTAATATACTTTTATTCAAATAGAAATTAAAAATATTTTTTGTAAAAAAAAAAATAAAAAAATGAAATGCCGCCTGCGGGGTGCGATCCCGGGACCGCGAGACCTCTGGTTTCGAAACCAACGCTTATCCATCTGCGCTGTCAGGCTTCGGTACGAATATTTGCTCTAGCCAAGTACAGTTTCGACTCTTGTAAGTAAAAAAGAATAGTTGAAATACTTTAAATGAATACATATTCATTATTTTATTATAATTAAATTATTTGTCCAAGGAAAATACTAAAGTAATAAGGAACAACCACTGCCTACAAAAGATATGACTTTTAATTTAGTACTTACTTTCATTAATAGATAATCAATATCTGGAGCATTTTTTATAAAAGTGTTGATTTCCTTCGATGTGAAAGCTTTGGATTTTTTTCCTCTAAAACCATCCGATTGCCTTTTTAGATACGCTTTTAATTTTGGATAAATCGCAATATTAACATCATTTTTCAAAATTAAGACACTTCTCAACATTGAGTAAATGCACCAGAGTGAAGAAGGTTTAAACTGGTCAGAAATGTCTTTAAAATAAGCTAATAATACGTTTTCAGAAAACGAGTTTATTTTTTTATCTGTACGCCAGTCCATAAATTTTTGATACATTTTGTTGTATCTGGCTTTTGATTTTTCTGGCAAAATTTCACTTGCCGCATTGTCCGCCGCTTCCAATATTTCTGGCGGCGTATTTTCAATTTCATCGAAATCTGATGAAGACATACCTGCTAAATAATAATTAAAAATTATTATTTTTATTTTCACACACAACTTGTTGTTCTTACTTTTAATTTTTTCACTGTTTTCTTTTATCTAAAAGTGACGAATTTAATAACTGGGTATTCAGTAGTGACAGACACAAACAAACAAAACACAGTCAGAACTACCAACATAAATTTAGTATTATACTAAAATTTTCAACGGGTGCATGTAATAACATTACAGCACACTCATTACCGCACACTTGCTGTAAAGTTCAACTTACGCTTTTAGTAAGGAGTTAGATAACTAATGCTTTACATATAAGGAGTAGGTAAAAGCAGTTGCGTTGTTGTTCCCACCATCCATCATTATATCTGACAATGCAAAAATGGTGCATATGAACTTCTTTGTTGTTGTTATTACAATTTAAACAAACAACAATAAAACATCATTATTCCTATATTAAGTGCAACGAATTAACGAAACCAATTATACGACCACATCCAAAAATTTTACAAAACGCGGGTTAGTTTTACTTTGAACACATGCGCAGTTGAAAAAAAAAACAAATTACACTGGTAGTGCGTTCACAACACAATACCTTGAGTGTAAGACTTATAGTTGGGTACAAAGTAAGCGTTTATAAAACATTAAATATATACTTCACACTCTACACCATAACATACCACAAGAAGCGTTTACCCCATCGTCTGACTGACACGTACACTGTCAGTTTTCGCTCACCCAATCAATGGATTATAACCGCACTTCTTATGTTATCAGTAACTTTCGGTTTATTGCCAATTTTGAATTAATGGCATTTTTATTGAAATAATTTTATCTTGTAAGGTAATTTCAAGCAGCAAATATGTTAAAGACATCTTCTGTATGTTTCTTGTGATATATTATTCATTTTTTTTTAATTTCTTGGTAAATTAAACCACAATATTTTTAAATTCTTTATTTCAACGTTTCGGTAGCGTTCCAGCTACCGTTGTCAAGAAAAAATAAGTAGAAATTAATTTTTTTATCTCTAACTGACACAACAGAAAAAATTTGACAACTAGACAATCAAAATTATTTTGAAGTTTAAGACTGCAAAATTTTGTTATCAAATTTTTATTAATGTCCATTCATAGTAGATCATATCTGTGGCAAAATGTGAAATGAAATATTTCATTTTATGACATTCCAACGATATGATAGTCTACTAGAAATGGAATCCAGTGAAGTGCACGTTCCAGGAACGGTTTTTATTGGGATAGCGCGTTTTTTTCGCTTATATTGGAAATGTTGTTAATAAAACGCGTTTCTTGATAGTTTTTTTGTGTATGAATATTTAAGTTTTTGAAATATGTACACTCAGTTTTGTTATTTTGTGTATTGAAATGTGTATCGATTAACAACTATTCAAATTATAAATCATAAGAAAACCTGGATAAAAACTTATGATGCTATCCTGATAACGCAGGTAATTGATTATTGGAAATTTCTCTTTCTAACATTGGTAACCAAATTTGACTACATTCGGCTGAAATACTAGCTACACATTTATCTGCATTTAGTTGTATTAAAGCACTTTCTTTGATTTTCCGTCTTTTATTATTGGGTTCTTTTAATATTATTTTTGATGAATCCCATTGAATTTGATGACCCTCTTCCCAAGCATGTTTGCAAATAGCTGACTTAAAGAATTCCCTATCTTTGATATATTTTTTGTGTTCGTTTATTCGTACTTTCAATGGTCTAGATGTTTCACCTAAATAAAATTTGTCGCATTCGCATGATATTTGATATATGCAGTTTTTTGAAGATTGTTCTTCATTCTTTGGTTTCGTTTTTTTTAGTATTGATCTCAATGTATTATTCGATTTAAAACTAGTTCTAATATTGAATTAGTTACCAATTTTTTTAATTCTTTCCGATAAACCCTTAACATACGGTATTGTTAAGTTCCTAAAAATTATGTTAGCTGAATTTTCAATATTATTGTTATGGGGTATTAACAATGAGCCCCTCTCTATATGCTTAATCTCCTTATTTACAAATTCTGCAGGGTAATTATTGTTATTTAAAACATCTTTTAAAAAAGTTTTCTCCTTTGTAAATTGATCATCACTAGAACAAATGATTCTGGGCCTATCGTATAAAGATTTTACTATCCCTTTTTTAACGCTTATAGAATGATTAGAGTCAAAATTCAAATATCTATTAGTGTGTGTTGGTTTGCGGTATACACTCGTTTCATACCTTGTAGATGTTTTATTAATAAGAACATCTAAAAATGGCAAAAAATTGTTATAAAGAATTTAAGAATATTGTGGTTTAATTTCCCAAGAAATTAAAAAAAGAATGTTAAAGACAATGTCCTGGGTATACAAAATTATGTTGCAAGTTTTTATTACATTACTATCCCCGGAATCTCAAAATATACGAATTGGACATTATATTATTTAACAATAGAAAATATTGTGAACCACTAATAGAGAAATTCAACTTCTCAGTTGGCTGGAAGACGCAATAGTTGTCAACTTCACAGCTAATAGCGGAAAAACTTCAACAAGATTATTTTGTACATTTATATTTGTCTAATGGTTAGTACCTAACCTCTATTTTTAATCCAGTTTTATAAAGATTAAAAATGTCTACAAATGTGCGCTTTTAAATCAAATTAGATATATGATTTTTTTATTTATTTCAATAACTTTTTGTTTGTTTATCACGTGAATGCGTCAGCATTCCGTATGATAATTCACACGTGATTGTACGTTTCTGTATTAGCGATAATATAATCCACAAACTACCTTTCATGATTTCAATGGGCAATACAAATTGAATAATATTTTGTCCTGCTATAAATATACACAGAGTAGCGAACTAATAAAACTCTATGTTGTCTCCTTCCTTTTTATAGCTTTCAAAAAGGGATGGTAAAATTTAATGATAAAATATCCAAATAATCAACAAAAGATTCATTGCAAATTATAAAGTCCACATGGGACTACAACATTGGGTTTTACCGGAAAATCTTGTATATTTTAGAAGAAAGCTCAATTTTTGGAATTAGTTCAGATAGAAACATTAAACTAGCTTTAAAATGAAGTTGTCATTCAAGAATACATCAACAACAATTTTCAAATAAACTTTATAGTTAATGGTCATTCGACAATACCATCAAACTTAATAGTTAGTCCACATAACGAACGTTTAGACCATACAAGGCTCCGGGAAAAAACCAAATCTTCCCGGCCTTGCTTCAACAAGGCTGGGAGGCCGTTGGCACAATTTTGGTGCATATCTTTCGGGCCTGTTTGGCACGCAGGTATATCCCCGAACAGTGGAGTCAGGTGCGAGTTGTCTTCATACCCAAGCCGGGTCGTAATACCTACACAGTGGCTAAATCCTTCAGACCCATTAGCCTAACATCCTTTGTGCTAAAAACACTGGAGAGGGTGGCTGATCGGTACATAAAAGAAAAGGTTGGGCTTGGGTGTCCTTTGCACAACATCCAACATGATTTCAGGTGTGGCAAGTCAACCGAAAGTGCCTTGCACCAACTGGTAACCCAGGTGGAGAAGGCGCTGGAAAATGGCATGGTCGCCCTGGGAGCATTCTTGGATATACAAGGGGCGTTTGACAGCACCCCTGTAGGATCTATGTGTAGGACTTGCAGTTAATCCTGCCAACACTGAGATAGTTGCTTCCACCAAGAAGAGAGGTATAAGACCTGAGGGTCTACATCTTGGTGGAGTACCACTACCGGTGGTTGAACAGGTGAAGTATCTAGGAGTGATCCTTGATAAATCACTGACATGGAAGGCTCATATTGATAGTCGCCTAAGCAAGGTGACAAACGTGACACGTATTGGGCCTGTAGGAGAGCCATTTGTCCGAGGTGGGGACTGACCCCCAAAACGATCATATGGTTTTATAGAGTGATCATGCTGCGTATGCTCACATATGCGGCTCTAGTCTGGTGGCCAAGGGTAACCTTGGTCACGGCTAGATCGCAACTGACACGCCTTCAAAGGGTGGTCAGTCTTAGGGCAACTGGCTGCATGAGGACTACACCAACTGCTGCGATGGAAGTAATCCTTGGTCTTCGGCTTTTTCACCATGTGATCGAGGCTGAGGCGGAGAGTGCTTTCCTACGCTTGAAGCGTCTGGGATACGTGCGAAGAAGGGAAGAGTGCAGACACGTCAAGAAGCTTCGGCTCCTGGAAGATATTCCAGTTCTGGCTCGAGCGGCTGACGAATGCTTGCGCAAGTACTACTTCGCAACCCCATACGATGATCCGGGACAGAGAATCCTGGGATGAATAGACGAATACACAGCCTCATGGGACTGTCTGGTTCACAAATGGCTTATGCTCTGGTGACAGAGCAGGGGCTGGAATTTACCCTAGGAACAAGGACACAAATCTGTATACCATTGGGTGATGGTGTATCTGCATATCAGGCCGAGATATACGCTATCTTGGAATGTGCGCAGATAAACCTAGACAGAGGTTATGTGGATCGACGCATAACCATATACACCGACAGTCTGGCAGCAGCCTGGATTCTTAAAATATTTGAATTTGTCCATTGTTGACCTAGGTTGATAATATAAAAAATTATCAACCACTAATAGAGAAAATCAACTTCTCAGTTGGCTAGAAGAAGCAATAATTGTCAACTTCTCAGCTAGTAGTGGAAAAAATAATAGTTTTGTACAATACCATCGTCAAGTAAGCGTATTCATCAAAAATCGTGCAGGATTGAAAAAAATCAATAGAATAAAACAAAAAAACTTCGCGCTTAACAAGTAGCAGAGAAGAACTTAATGAATCTTGGTCTGGCAGTTTTTTGGTCAAGTATGAAAGTGCCAGGAATGAAAAATAAAAATTTTAACTTTTAATTTTTTCCAACAGGTACCTACCTTGTATAGAAAATTTTTTGTTATAATAAGTTTGTTGGAGGCGTTTTGACACAGTTGCGTCAAGAACAAGAACATCAAGCTTGGATTTCTGTATTTATCTAGTCAAAACGCCATCGTAAAATAACAAAATAATGCTCAAGCTATGTAGATCGACTTTACGAAAAATTAAATTGGAAATTTTATAAAAAAAAATTTTTTTGGCACGACAAAGAGTATTCCTTTAATTAATCAAATATATTCCTATTCCTATTCCGGTTGACCACCCTTTCAATCCAATATGGCCGGCCTCTTAAAGTCAGCTGTTCTGGAAAGGTTTTTTTTAAGTTAACCGATTCAAAAATTCATCAACTGTCACCAATGATATAAGAAATTTTGGTTATGCACGTCATGCCGGATGAAAACACGATTCAATCACTGAAAACTTTCATTATTATTGTTAAAAAGATTATGTTGTTACAATAAACACATGTTTTATGGACGATTTGGCGAAGTCAGTAAAACAAACAATTCCTATGATTCCCTAATTAGTGTTATTTTCTACCAATCTCCAATTAATAGATCTCGAACAAACAATAATTTCATTTGAACCTCTTAATAATTATTTTAATTTTATTGATTAACAAGTTATTAACATGCCTTGAATTCAATAATAATATCTAATAATATTAACCTTTGAACTGGTCATTTCCTTTTTTTATCATTTGTTTGCGTGGAGATAATTCCTTGCAATAATTATTTTGATAAATAAATTAAATTGTTTAAAAAACAGTCATTATAAACAAATTGATTGTTTAAATCCATAAGTATACTTCGTCTTAAAATGTATTGTTTCAACTCATAACTACCTATAGTTCGTCTAGAAAGTATCCGAAAAAAATAATTTTTCTCCAAATGACATTAAAAGCGGCCTTTTAATGACACTGTTTCACACGGCAGAAAAGCAGATTTAATGCCTTGGCTGGTTTTATAGCCTCGCTACGCTCGGCTATGAAACACCAGCCGCGGCATCAAATCTTGTGCTTTTATGCCTATGAATAAATTTGTATTACTTTAACTATAAAATGAGTGATCTCAATTGGTCATACAAACTCCATTAAACTCTAAACACTTAAGTAAACATCTTAGTACACTCGAAACAAAGTTCCAACAAAGCACCATAATTTTCGCTGTTGGTAATCTTTGTCTGTAAAACTGAACGAATCAAATTTTACTTACCTCATATTACTGCTTGTTCAACTTAGTCCCGATGTGTTTTCAATAGCACTAAGATCAGGTGAAGCTGTTTGCCATGAAATTGTTGGCAATTAATGTTCTTGCATTCAAGACTAAATATAAGCAGATGTATTGCATTTTGCAACAACCTGCTGAAAACGCCACTCCTCTGGAAGTAAAGCTTGCGCTGTGTCAAACCAATTCAGAATTTCACAATAGTTCGAACTACCTTACAGAGAGATATTGATACACAAACTATTATTTTAGTTTATAATTTGGCTTGTTATTGTCCTTTTCTATATAAATATTCTACCTCTCTCTTGTTTTTCTTGCGACATTCTTTCACAAATTTCAAGCCTGTGCTGAGACTACATATAGAACGCACACTATAGAATTCTGCCGGTCGTTTTCTACGGTACTATTATTACCACTATTCTTGTAGACAACAGTCAGCAGTCTCACTCTGTATACTGTCGACAAGTCTTTTTTTATTCCTGACTTATTACTATGAAATATAGCGAGGTTTTTATGAAAAAATCGTCGACAAAAGACGTGTAAATAATAGAGTCGATAGTAGAATTCTACAGTGTCCAATGTCCCAGTACTGGTAACAATTAACAGTAGGTATAAGCCATAGCCTACCATTAGCACAACCTACAAGTATTAAACTATTACCTTTCGACATCTATTGATAACACGCTTCACTAAAGTGACATTTCCCTTGCAGGAAGCTGTAAATAAAGAAGATAACTTGATAAAGCCATCAGGTTTTTTGTCAAATAGAATTCCAGTTTGTAGTTAGATGTGCACTATTATCGCATATTTGACGTTTTATTACGCCATATTAATGATTTCCCCAGTCCAGAATTATGCTCTCAGAGCTTCTTGACGTATGATATCTACCTTTTTCTGATGAGTCGCAAATATGCTGAAACCGGTCTATAAGTGATGTCTCTTCTAATTGCAAACTAAAATGGTTGGTGTTAATTAATATCTTGTAGATGTACCAACCCCGTTTAACTTTGAAGTGTCTTTCAATGTCTTCCTTGGCATATAGCCAGGGAAGTAGTTGTTGCTTCTTAGTGAACGAAAACTCGTAGCATTAAGGATTTTCCGCTCTTGGGCTGGTAAACAATACTTTAAACCTTATTTTTGGTGTTCATATGATTTTTTTTTTCGATGGGTATACGAAAACAGTATATTGTGTCACAAATGCAAGAAATGAGCTTTAGCAGCCCAAGACTATTAGAAGCATGAGCGAACGTAGCGAAGCGTGGGCAGCTGATATTTAAAGGGTCCTACATGTGAGACACACAACTTTAACCTACACTGACGTTTAATTGAAAATAAATTTTCCACTCTTGGGCTGCTAAAGGATACTTTCCGCCCTGTTTTTGATATTCATATGATTGGTTTTCCGGTAAGGTGAGGTGGGCGATTTTGATGAAATGCTTTGTGTGAGTTTAAGTGAAAAACTGGATGGTTTAGATTCACAATTAGACTCGGAAATGAATGGGCCGATTTTGATGACATTTTTCTTGTCTGTTTGAGTGAGGGCCAACTGAACCGTTTCTCCTTCTAAGTAATACTTTCATAAGAAAAACTTTATTCATTGAGTAAAACTTGTTGACGGCGGAGGAGTTCTCATAGCAGTTAACAAAAGGTTGAAGTTTGTTGTTCAAGACAGTTGGCTCTCAGATGCCGAAGATATTTGGGTAACCTATACCTCAGATTGTGATAAATCTAAGTATCATGTAGGCTGTGTCTACATTCCACCAAATGACTGTTTATCACTTCAAACTTTTTGTTCTAAACTATGCGACATTGTCACCAATAATGACGATACTTATATACTGTGTGGTGATTTTAACTTGGCTAATATTAAATGGACCTTAGAAAACCCCAATAACTTTTATAAACCCAGCAATTATTCGGATGTTAACTCTAGCTTATTGATTGACACAATGTCGTTCTGTAATTTTTTACAATTTTCAAAGTTTAAAAATGTGACTAATAACGTTCTAGATTTGATATTTTCTAACAAGTTTGCTGTTAATAATGTTGTCAATTTTGATATGCCACTGGTTAATGAAGATAAATTTCATGTTACACTGGAATTTAATGCAACTATTACCAATGACCTCAATTATAATAATAAACAGTACAAATTCAACCTGTACAATTTCCAAAAAGCTGATTTTGTGGTATGATTGACTCGTTATTATTGACAGATTGGTATGCTTTATTTAACAATCTTAATACCGAGCGATGTGTTAGTCAGCTCTACTCTGCACTTAATAGCATGATTGATATTCACGTCCCAAAGAATTCATCTTACTATAAAAAATTTCCATCATGGTACAGCGTTAGCACAATAAAGGTTGGAGAGAAGAATAAATATCATAGGCTGTGGAAAAAGCATAATAACCCTGTTGACTACTTGACATTTAAACTTCTTCGGGGTCGATCAAAGTTTTTGATCAAAGAAGATTATAATAGTTATATTGTTAATTGTGAGAGGGATTTGATCCAAAATCCTAAAAATATTTGGCAGTTTGTAAAATCTAAACGAAAAAATTCTTCTTCTATCAATTCCATTTCCAACAACAAAGTTCTGGTGACTGATGGACAAGCTATGAGAGCTATGAGAGTTTGGTATGACTGATTCGGATTCTTCTGATTGTAGGAGCCTCTCTCCGGGTTAAGAAGTTCAGGGAGAGAGGAGAAGTGGATGGATGGATCTCATGAAGTGCTGTCGTGCTATTGCGCCACAGGTGTCACCAAGAATCTTGTGTAGCGTTTTTGAAGTGGGTCTTTAGGTCAATTGCGATTTATCGAAATTGTTCGAGTCGATAATATTCGATTTTTTGTGTTTTGATGCTATAAACTTTCTAAATCCTCAGCAACATGGTTTTATTAGTAAAAGATCAGTTGAAACAAATCTGTTTGAATATAGTGAGTACATTTTAGAAAATTGAAATAAACATCTACAGGTTGACGCGGTATATACTGACTTTAGTAGGGCGTTTGGCAAAATTGACCACAATATAATGATAAAAAAACTTGCGGACATAGGGTTACATGGCAGTCTTTTATTATGGTTCAGCTCTTATTTAACCAACCGAACTCAATCTGTGACCATCGGACAGTTTTGTTCAAGGTATATTAAGATTGCAACAGGAGTACCTCAAGGATCTCACTTATGCCCATTATTGTTTGATATTTACATTAATGACATTTCACAATGTTTCAAATTTAGTAAATTCCTGATGTTTGCCGATGATTTGAAAGTGTATCGTCCTATAAAGGAACCAAATTATCTACAGGAAGATCTCAATAGACTTCAAACGTATTGTGAAAATAACAGCTTATTCTTAAATTTGAAAAAATGCCATCAGATTACTTTTACTCCTAATAGAAATGTCTGTAAAAGTACATATACTATTAATAATAAAAAACTTTTATTAATAGCGTAACTCAAGTGAAAGATTTAGGTGTTATATTCGATCAAAAGTTGTTTGACGAACACAAATTACATGTCTCTAAGAAAGCCAACAAAATTTATATTTATAATGCGTACTTCTTTCGATTTTAAAAATATACAATTGCCGATATAAAATTTATATTTAAATGTGTTAATGGTTTAATAGACTCCTCACCAATTGTAAGCTCTTTGTCATTTTTGGTACCAGCATACAATACAAGAAATAAACATACCTTCATAACGAACCAAGCAAATACCAATTATTATCTTAATTCTCCACTGAATCGTTGCTGCAGAGCTTATAATAAATATTGTTGTGTCCTCACCACAGTTGATATTTTTTCTTCTTCTCTGAGAACTTTTGACAAGCTGATTGGGGTCATTGTTAATGGTAGCATGCTTTTATAGTTTTAAAATGTTTCTACTTTTTTTTTCTTCTGATATTCATTAATACTGTAGTTTTACAATATCTGTTTTACTCTTAATGTTAGTTTATTTAACGTCTTTTGTAACAAATATTAGGAATACTACTTTGAGCTCGTCCTGTTTGTATTTCAATAAAAAAAAATTCAACTGCACCGTGTCTTATTATTTAGCCAAGTCGATTGAAGACAGGATGTGAACAGGCGGACAGGGATTTTGATTTTGGTAAAAATTGAAATGTTACATATGTCACATTTAAATAGGAGCTGGGAAATATGTGTGTCACCAAAAAACTAACAATACCATTTGATATTTTCTCCCAAATTAAGAAGCGATGTAATATTTTTTTATCAAAATTCGTATACCAATAATATGGTAAAACAAGACAGGACAACGTCTGTCGAGTCGGCTAATCACATATAATTCAATAAATATCACATATATCACGCCGGTTTCACAAATTACAGAATTTGCATCTACAGGAGTGCAAACAGAAAATCGGTTTTTCCAACAGTTCCTATTTAATTTTAATTTTTTATTTCAGGACCGCATTCCTGGATATCAAATTTCCCTGATGCTGCTGGTGAACGACAAAGTCCCATTGATATTTCTCCAATCAACGTAACAAAACTAAATAGTGAAGAAAGATTACGATGGAAATACGAGCCGGAAACTTTGGCTAAACTAGAAAACACCGGATCGGCTTGGAAAGTAGCGTTGAAAGGAACAGGATCAGGTAGATATTTCTTTATTTAATTTTTCTAACGCGCTTGACAACTGCTGATATCATTGAATGCATTTTTAACTAATCGCGGACCAAGACCATAAAGTTTATCGACAAATTTTTTGGTAAGAACATAATAAAAGTATATTCTTTATTGACTAATAATTGAGGATTAGTTATATGGTCAAATGAAATTAAAAGGGTTGAACTTAATAATTTGATACTATAGCTATAGATTTGGGAAATATAAAAGATTAGATTATGTGTATTACAGAATTGCTTCAATATAAAGATTAAGATATGTGAAATTTGGAAGAATTTGGGAAACATTTACTTTCCAATAATTAAAGACATATCGCAAAGAAATATTCTTCAGAAAAAAATGTGAATTTGGGTAGAGACAATTTATTTAAGAAATGAATATTTGGGAAGTCACATACAGGGTGATTCATAAGTAATGGGCCAAATTATAAATCTACGTTCAGAAGGCCAAAATAGGGGGTACAGGATGTTAAAGCGAAAAAAATAAAATAGATTTTTGTTAATAGATCAGCTACTTTTCTACTTAATGACTTGAAAATTGGGTATGAACTAGTTTTTGTAAGGGTAAACAAGAATGAGTGAGAGGATTTGAGTTAACTCGTGGATGTCGCCACATGCGCCATATGAATTAGATGAAATCAGCTACAAATTTTTCTTAGCTCATTATTTTACGACTTACTTATTTAATTTGGATGGCCCCATCATTTCTGTGGAAAAAAGCTATACTTCTTTGATCTTCAAAATATTAACGATTTTCGAGATATTTGAATTTTACTAATTCACTACACTACATTTCACGGTGGTCGACGTAGCATTAATTATTAACTGGCGTACAATAAATGTGTTTTATTACGTAATTTTTGTATGGTTTCATTTTAATATTATTACCAATTATCAATTACGGTTAGTTAAAGGTCAACATTCCATGGCATGCTAGTGTCTTAACAGATTAATGCTACGTCGACCAACGTGAAATGTAGTGTAGTGAATTAGTAAAATTCAAATATCTAGAAAATCGTTAATATTTTGAAGATTAAAGAAGTATAGCTTTTTTCTACAGAAATGATGGGGCCATCCAAATTAAATAAGTAAGTTGTAAAATAATGAGCGATAAAAAATTTGTAGCTGATTTCATCTAATTCATATGGCGCATGTGGCGACATCCACGAGTTAACTCAAATCCTCTCACTCATTCTTGCTTACCCTTACAAAAATCAGTTCATACCCAATTTTCAAGTCATTAAGTAGAAAAGTAGCTGATCTATTGACAAAAATCTATTTTATTTTTTTCGCTTTAACATCCTGTGCCTCAGTAAGGAGCAGACTAAGACCCATTATTGTTAATAAAAATATTATTATTTTGGCCTTCTGAACGTAGATTTACAATTTGGCCCATTACTTATGAATCACCCTGTATATGCACTTTAAAGTTGTTATAAAATGAAATTGAAGAACTTCTACAGGATAAATATTCACCTTTCATAAAGCTTGGGCGAATATTACTTGGGTCCTGAACTGGAGATTTATCAATGTTTCAATATCCGCTGCACTGCACCTGAGAGATTACTGGATAGAAGAGGAACATCTACATAAGTTGAAGCCTGCAGATATCCTAAACTTCCTCCGGGAAATGGGACTAGAGGACCTACTAGTCTCTGAGACTTTCCTAACTGGGTAGAAGTAAGGGGCACAATAGATCTTTTAGGTTTCAGTGAATGTCACCCCAAAATACATACATACATGCATACAGGTTTCAATAATTTCTTTTGTTATCGTGATATACAGGGTGTACCAATCTTACGACAAACTTCGGTATAGGGGTTATTTCAAGAGATATCAAAAAATGTTATTTACAAACATAGTAGATGTGCTGAAGGTCCATATTTTGAAATTATATCGAACTATAAAGAGTGTTGCATAACTCCGTTACAAACCAAACATATGATTTTTCAAATGGGAACCCCTGTATATTATACCGAATTCGAATTGGTTAAATTTTTTTGAAGCTTTTGATGTAAGGTTTTGCCACGTTATACAGAGTCCTTCAAAAGATATGGACACGTTTATGAGAAAATCGTAGGTTTCGTAACATGATGCAATATCTCCGTATCCTATTAAATTTCAATTATATTGTTTCTTATATGCAGGGTGAACGGAAACTCGAACCTGTCATTTTCTTTCTTCTTTCAAATGGAACACCCTGTATTTTATAGCAAAAATAGAATCTTCGATTATGTAACTTTAATTTTTGTCGAGCATTCTCCTATACCCGACGTTTATGAAAACAGAGTTATGTGATAATATTTATTGTAAACTATTATTATTGACCTAATGTGAAATCAATAAACGTTGTATGTAACAAAAAATGCTAATTAATGATACATTTTAATGAATAATTCATTCTAAACAAAACTAGCTACCAAAAGTATAATCCTAACCGTAATATTAAGCTGAAGATTAAAGTGTTTACCGTTAACATCAATGCAATGCTGTACGAGGGGGACCAACTGATTGGCCAGCTCGGTCACCCGATGTAACAAAAGTATATTTATTTTTTTCGGGTCTTGTGAGGAATAAGTTTATGAGATCCCCGGCTATTAGAGATGACGCTGATATGCTGAGAAATGTAAGTCAATCATTTGAACTATTCTGCAGCATTGCATTGATGTTAATAGTGAACATTTTGAACCTTTAGTTGAATATTACGGTTGGGATTATACTTTTGTTGGTGGCTAGTTTTGCTTAGAATAAATTGTTCATTAAATTTTATTATCAATTGGGATTTTTTGTTACATTCAACGTTTAATGCTTTCACATAATAGGTTAGTAGTTATATTTTACAATAAATATTACGAAATAACTGTGTTTTTATAAACTTTGGGTATAGGGAATGCTTGACAAAAATTGAAGTTACATAATCGAAGATTCTATTTTTTCTATAAAATACAGGGTGTTCCATTTGAAATAAGAAAGAAAATGACAGGTTCGAGTTTCCGTTCACCCTGTACACAAGAAAGAATATAATTGGAATTGGTATATTGTGTGTGTGTGTTGACAAGAAAACACGTTTTAAAACGATCTATATAAAAGTTACTGGAAAAGTGGTATAAAGTGACCGAAAAATTTTGAAAATTGGACAGTGTATCTATTAGACAGTAAGTTATTGAATTTCTATATAAAAGCTACATAATTTCTTGAAAAGACAACTTTGGAACAAAGTGAATGAGAAAAAAAAAACAATTAGTCCGGGTGATGAACAAAAATTTACATTAAGAATGTCTTTAACAGAAGAGGCTATTCAACAGTTAACAAGTATTATTGAGCGGCAGAATAAAAAACAAACTGAAACAATAACACACAATTTGAACGAACAAATTCAAAATATAAATAAACTAATAACCTCTGAACAAATTAGAACTACTGAAGTAGAAGAAGAAGTGAGAGAACTAAAAAACAAAATCAAATATCTGGAAAATAAAATTACTTCAAATAACATCATTGTCTTCAACAGCAATTACCAGACAGGTGATTTAGTAAACTTTACAACAAATTTGTTGAATTCGAAACTTCAATTGAACCTCAAAAACACTGAAATTAACGATATTTATACAATTGGCATTGACCAAAAAAGATATTTTGAAAAACTGCAAAAAACTGAAAGGATCAGGTATTGTAATTGCAGAAGACCTATCCCAGGAAGAAAGAAAAGAGAATAAATTATTGGTACAACACTTGAAACAAGCTAGAAACGAAAATAAAAAAGCACATATATACAAAAGCACTTTGTTTGTGGAAGGAGAAGCATTCTCTTATAAGGACTTAGAAATAAACTCTACTAAAGAGAATAATTGTATAGGTACAGCATTATCAAACAGCAGTTTTCCAAAAACACGAGAGGAAGACAAAACAGAAATTCTTCCAAAGGTACAGAAAAGAAAAACACCAGATAACGAAGAGAAAGAAAAACAATTACCATCAAACAAGAAAACGCAGTTAGAGCCAAAACTCGCTCAAAGACAATCAGCAAGACTAAATACCTAGGGCGTAAAAAAAGAATTAAGAAAATAAAAGCTCAGTTATATTCATTACAATATTTATAACTAAATTTAATTAAATTTTATAAGCTAACCACACGTACTAATTTTACTTCTATGGTACTTGTTTTGGAGAACAACCAATTTTATTATCAAGTTTTTTTTTTTTAATTTTTATCCTTAATAATAGGTATCTAGTTGAAGTATTTTGAATGTCAACGTTTTTAATATTAATTTCGGCAGATAAATTTTATATTTTTCAATGACTGTCCAATTTTACATTATAGTCCTAGAAAATTGTATTGAATAAATCAGTAACACATCAAATATTATATTTATATCCATATCTTAACATTTATATTAAACTGTAAATACTTATGTAAATGGATGATTATATATGTGATTTTAAAATAGAAGAGATAGAAACATTTCCATTGCAATCATCAGAGGAAGCCAAGAAGGTCCTAAAAATAAACGACAACAATACTAATTTTAAAATAATAATTCACAATAATATTCGTAGCATCTCTTGTAACTTTGATGAATTTCGAATCTTTATAGAGGGCTTAAAAACAAAAATTGAATGTATTGTCCTAACAGAAACTCGTTTTATTCCAGACTTATCACTTTATAATATTGATGGTTACCGAACTCTATATAACCACGGAAAACTCAACCAAAATGATGGGGTCATTGTATATATAAAATCTGAACTTTATAAGTCGCATAGTTTACTTGATTTAAGCGGTAGCTCACTTATTGAAATAAAAGCCCATTTTAGAAATAAATCATTTATTATAAATGCTTTCTATAGATCCCCAGCTCCTATGAAAACAAAGTCGACTCGTTTATTGAGGAGTTAAATGACGTTTTAGAAAAACAAACTGAAAATTGTGATTTCAAACTTTTTGTTGGGGACATTAATATTGATCTATTAACCGAAAATGATAACAAGAGAAATTACTTAGACGTCTTAAACGAATGCGGTTATCAATCAGCTATTAATTTTCCAACAAGAGTTCAAAAATATTCAAATACATGTCTGGATCATATATTTATACATTCTAAGAGTGATAATTTTTATGATAATTTAATTCCTCTAACAATCAACACATCTATAACAGATCATTATACCGTAATGCTACAACTGATTCTTCCTGAAAAAGATCCACCTATAGGTAATCTTTAAATCTAAATATTTTCCTCAGATAGATAAGAATAAACTGATATAAAGATTTCAAAATACTGACTGGAATGATATTATTCTTAATTCAAATTTGGACTCCGCAACTGATAAATTAGTTAGCACTATCCAAGGTAATATTAGGCAGTCAACAACGTATACATAGATTAAGAATAACTTAAGAAAAAGAAAAAATTGGATCACACCATCTCTCATGAAATCCGTTAACAAAAAAAAATGAAATGTATAAAAAATCAAAAATAAATCCTCTAAATAAAACGGTAAAAAAAGAATATACAGATTACAAAAAGGTACTAAATAAATTAATCATCACTGCTAAAAATAATTATTATAATAAACTTGTAGAAAAGGAACAAAATTCGTCGAAAAAAATATGGAATGTAGTAAATTCAATATCAAAAAAAAACAGAAAACACGGAAAATACAAATATTAAGGACAACAACGGAAAAACAGTAAATAAAGCTGAGATAATTTCTGAAATGTTTAATACTTTTTTTGTAAATATAGGACGAAATCTAGCAGGTACCATACAAAAACCAATAAATTACAATGAAAAGAAAATTGTGAATTGTGATTCCATCTTTTTTACGCCAACCAGAATTACAGAAATGAAAAATATAATTAGTTAACTAAAGAATAAAAAAGCACCGGGTTGGGATGGAATAAAAGCTGAAACGCTCAAACATATTTCGGATTATATTGCATATCCGCTAATGATTATAATAAATAAGTCATTAGAAATAGGACAATTTCCTTCAGCTTTCAAGACATCGATCATAAAACCTATTTATAAAAGTGGAAAGAAAGACGAGATGACAAACTACAGACCAATATTATTAATAACTTGTTAAGCAAAAATACTAGAAAAAGTGATTAATTCACGGCTTAATACATTTCTAGAAAAAAACCAGCTAATGTCAAGGTCTCAATTTGGTTTCCAAAAGTGCAAGTCCACTGATGATGCTCTACTGGAAGTAATAAATACTTTATACAAAAATATTGATGAGGGTTCACCTACAATTGCGGTCTTCCTAGAATTAACAAAAGCCTTCGACACCGTGGACCACTGCCTTCTTTTGGAAACACTAGAAGACATTGGAGTTAGAGGTACAGCACATGCTTTTTTCAAAAGTTATCTAACAAACCGATCTCAGAAAGTAAGAGTGGGTAATAAATGCAGTAAAGAACAAACAGTTACGTGTGGTGTACCACAAGGTACGGTTCTGGGCCCTGTTTTATTTAGTATCTATTTAAATAACTTATTTGTGGTTCAAAGTAACAGTAAAATCATCAGTTTTACAGACGATACAGTTCTGATATACAGTGATCAGAATTGGTACGATCTGAAGTTAAAAATTGAAAATGATTTAATTTGTATAAAACAGTGGTTTGACTTTAGGCTTCTTTCAATCAATTATAAAAAACTGCCTTTTGCATCCCTAGAACCAGATCTTCCGAACTACACCATTAATGTCCAAAAAAATACCAATATTCAACCTGCAAAACAAATAAAATATTTAGGAATTATGATAGACCCACATCTTAGATGGGATAATCATATTAACTACTTAGCTCAAAAATTGAGGTGTATATTCTATAAATTTAAACATATCTCATATCATCTACAATATAAACAAAAACTAATGGTTTATCGAAGTTTAGTTGAATCTAACCTAATTTACGGTCCAATCAGCTGGGGTGCAGTGGCGAAGACTAACTGTAACATTCTCCAGGTTTCGCAAAAAAGATTCCTCAAAATCCTTCTTGGAAAAACAAGAAGATATAACAGTGAACTTTTATATACTGAAACGAAAATATTAGACGTTAGACAATATATTTAAAAAAAGCGGTATTAAAACAACATAAACTTAAATCAAATCTGCAAATTCAAACTCACAATTATGCGACAAGAAACAAACATACTCACCTGAATCCAGCAATGAAAAAAACAGCTGGACAAAGAAGCTTTTTGTTTCTTGGACCTAAGCTATATAATGCTATACCCCAACATATAAAATGTGAATCCTCTGTACAGGTACTAACTCTAAAACTCCATGAATATATTTCCAAAACAAATAGACACGCTATTCACAATCTTATCGAAAATAATGATTAATAATGTTTCTATCAATTCCTATTCTATTCTATTAATCTTTTTCTATTTTATTAATCTTCAATTACATTATAAATTTCTATTAATTATTATGTATTACATATTATTATTTACTTGTCACCTAGTATAAGTCTTATAGTATAGTATTATTTCCTTGCAAACAAGCCTTATAGGTTTCGCAAGTGTATGTATTTATTTATTTCGCATAACGTCGTTTTGTTTATCTTATGTATTTATGTATTTTTTTTTAAATTATGTGTAAATAAATTATTATTATTATTATTATTATTATTATTATTATTATTATTATTAT
>CAJUYI010000009.1:93834-115621 GCA_910591695.1 Galerucella pusilla | reverse complement strand
ACGTTAAAGAATGTCAAGTTATAATTTAAATTTGACGTGTTTCGGGACTTTTTATAAATATGTACAGTAACCGAAATAATGAATTTATTCCATTTGGCTTTTACACACTGTATATTTTTCACAATGTTTGTTAAGTTGTTTTATTAACTTAAACAATTCATAAATTGAGTTAAACAATTGAAACTTTGTCGAAACAAGTCATAAAAATAAACAATTATTATTAGAGATTCTTTGGTTTCACTTTTTTGCGTGTAGTTATACCGCATTTAAAAACCAGGAGGAGTAATTTGAATTTAAGTTGGCAGTACTGTAGACCTCTGATTGGTCAGATTCCGCCCAGTTTCACACAACACTTTTTAATATTGACATCAGCTGATGTTCTGACAAATAAAAATACTTAATTTGTCATCGCATCCGCTCTTGTTATTTCATTATTTTCACTTAGTTTCGTTGAAACTGTTCCTTTAAAAACTTCAGTAAGCATTTGTATTGAATATCTGCAATTATGGATCCTTCTACTTCGAGTAACCAGCTCCTCGGTAAGTCCGGTAAAACAATATAAATGGTGAACTTATTAAGACCGTCAAAAACCAAATACATTCATATTATATCTTCAATTTCTCAAGCAATTGGTAAGATTATTAATTTTATATTAACATGGTATTGAATGCTAATCATTTTCCTTATAGGAGTATTACAATCAACGGTTCATCAATTATTAAAGGAATACCGAGGTGAAGAAACAAAATACAGTGCAGCAAATATTAGTGGAATACCTAGACTTTTGGAAAATTGTGATAAGTGAATTAAAAATGATGTTCAAAGAACAAAATGAGTTATCTATATTGGATAAAAGTTTGAATGATTTGAAACAAATTAAATTCAACTGTGTTATCCTTCGAATGAATGTACTATTTGTTTGATATATTATGCATTTTATTTTTACATATTTGGAAAGATATCGTCAAAAGTCTATGGTTATAAGCATGTTATAAGCTATTGAAGGTTTAAAAAATATTTAAAAGAATGGGTTTTGTGAAAGTATGGTTAAAATTATGTAATAATTAAAAAACTAACTTATTGACTTCCTTTTTATTGCATTCAGTTATTTGCTAATTAAAAACAGCTATATTAGAGTGATGAGTATGTTCTAAATCTATACGAAAAATGACAAAACTTAACATGTGACAGAATACCCGTCTGATTAACATCTAAATAATCTACTAGACAGACGAGAAATCGACTTATGACTATGCGTGGCTGATTTCTTCATCAATCAAGGCATATTTAATAGATTAATAGATTTGGAACACGACTGCTGACTACTTTTTCGGAACACACCATTTAGTAACTAATCTGGTAACTTTTAGTGGTGTGAGTAAGGCTTTTCAAATTACTCCTCCTGGTTATTAAATGGACTATAACATTTAATTCACATTTTCTTAACAATTTTCTCAGTGTAACTTGATCCGTTATCTGTCAACGTCAGTTTGAAGGTCACGAAATTTTGTCCCCAAAAGATCAAAGGATTTACGCCGGCTTTCGCTTCTTGTTTGGCTGGTGTATTCTGTGGTATTACTTGGACTTCGCTGTCCGCCCGTCTGTCTGTCTGTCCGTCTGTCAACTGTATCATGAACCGTTTGAGTTGAAATTCTCACTTTTGATGTATTTCTGTTGACGCTATAAAAACAAATAAAACAAATACTAAAACTAGAATGAAATAAATGTTTGAAAATCACGTTTTTCCGCTCGTTTTTGTTCTATATTGATACATCAACAAATAGCTGCCGCCGTTGTCTAGTTGGTTAAAGCGCCTTTCTAGTAAACGGATCACAAATCGTCATGCGGTCTAATATTTTTTTTTGAATTAGTTATATACCAAGCGAATAAGTTTTATGTATAAATGTATGTTTTTATAGATAATTGTACAGAAATCTCCGTTCGCGAGTGCGACTCGCACTTAGCCGGTTATTCTATGTCTATTTTTTACATAATGAAGTGTATGGAACAAAAAGTTACTAGATTTGTCGTGTTGCCCCAAGTAACACAATAAGCATCAAAGTAGATTTAAAATCGACTTTTGTGTCACTCTTGAAGCTAATAGGCAATTAAAACCATCCATTAAAGCTTCTACATGTAGCATTCATTAGGTAATCGCTGCCTAAAGGGAGCGCGCGATTTGGCCTTAAAGTGGATTTCATAGCTTATTAGCAATTCAACCTGTAGGCCTAAATAGCCATAAATTGGCACCAATATAGCATTTTATTATTTAATTTTCTTTGTTGTGAGCATTTTGATTATTTACATATTTTTTTCTGTTTTGAAGGATAAAATTTGTTTAAAAAATTACATTTCTTAGTAATAGCGCCAAAAACTTGTGCAATTCGTGGCTGTAATTCAAGTGATGGATGAATAATTGAAAAACACAACAAAACTTCGATATCTACTGTCGCTTCTTTTTTATAAATTCGTTGTCATAGATATCAGTACATTTTCTCTGGGTGTAAAATTCAATTCAGAATCTGGTAAAGTGTAACTTTTAAATATAATAAATAATAAAAATTTTATGTTCAAGTACCATACTTATTGTAATTTTTTATCATCATTTACTGAAATTCTTCCTATTGTAAACTGATATTATAAATATAGTATAATCTTAGACTCACCCTATTCTACATATAGTGCTACATAAAAACATATTCACACATATAATTTCGATAACAATATAGAAAAAAAGAATCATTTGGTTAAACAATAGCTCATTATTTTAAATAATGGATGGTACCTACTCCAAAAACAGAAGCTAAAACTTATATTTATATATTTTTCACAATATTTGTTAAGCTGTTGAATTAACTTAAACAATTCATAAATTGAGTTGAACAATTAAACCTTTGTCGAAACAAGTAATAAAAATAAACAATTATTATTTGAGATTCTTTGGTTTCACTTTTTTGCGTGTAGTTAACATTTAATTTACATTTTTTGAACAATTTTCTCAGTGTAACTTGATCCGTTATTTGTCAACGTCAGTTTAAAGGTCACGAAATTTTGCCCCCAAAACATCAAAGGATTTACGCCGGCTTTCGTTTCTTGTTTGGCTGGTGTATTCTGTGGTAGATCCGTTCGTCCAAACTGTCAGTTGATGTTTTAGGGCGAGTTGTATCAAACAGTATCAAACACCTAAACTTGGTTCATGATGATGTGTAGACTGATGTAATTGTTGATAATCAATCAGCCACAGTCTAAACATCAGTTATCATTAAACCGAGTTAAAGTGTTTGATACAACTCGCCCTAAAGGTTAGGAAATGGTAAATGAACATAAACACATAAATAAAACGTGAACTTATAGGGTTGCAATAAAGTTCCTGAAAGTGGTAACAGTTTAAAAATGAATCGTAGAATCGTTCCAACAATGCATAGGGTATGATGTTCATGGATTAATTCACATACAGGTTCTCGAACGTTTGATTCGTACATAAATAAGTTCACGAACGTTCATGTACTAATCAGAAGGTGGTTGTTGGAACAAACCTTTTATCTATCAATAGTCAAATGCCGTCGTGCTTTTGATTAATTTCTTAATCACAGAATGCGCAGGATTCAATACGATCTCGGTTTTTATGTCGTATTTCGGTTTTTTTGATTTGATCCCAAAAACGATTTCAATACCTGTTTTTATGTGGCACCGTACACTAACTAACGACAGTGCATGAGGTATTTAATACGGAATTTGTATTCAATCCGAATTGAATTCTGCATGAAAACGTAGTACATATATGATTGAGATGAAATGTGCTGTTAATGCCAAATGGTATACTGTAATAAGCTACTGAGTTTTGAAAATATTTTGGTTTTATTTACAATATCTCAGCGTTTACAAATTCAATTCAACTCGATGCATATCAGATAAAAACCAGGCAGACACACACGGGACAATTCCTGATAAGTATAGGTATGATTCGTACGTAATCTTCACAATGAGTTATAAGTATAAATAGATTTATTGGAATTTCATGATGGTTTTCGTTTTCAATTTAACAATTATCTTGACAAGCCCATGTGAATCAATGTTAACGTCTTTTTAAGAACATTTATCAAGGATGCTTTCTATATGTTTATATGACCTTTAGTCTTGCAGTTTGCAGTTATTATTTATTTATTCAAGGCCAGGATATGCTTAACATAAACTTTTTGTTTCAGCTTCACTTAGTCCACTGGAATTCCACAAAATATTCCAGCATTCAAGAAGCGGCCAATGACCCCGATGGACTCTGTGTACTGGGAGTGTTTTTAAAGGTGAGTGTATTATCGATTTCTTTTACAACAATAAGTTATTGTGAATGACTAGCAAAAAATTTACATTCAAATAGATTTCCTGTCGGTTTAATTTTAATTTTTTCAAACTACAATACAGGGTTAATCATAATATTAGACTGATAGACTCGAGAGACATGATGATTTATTTAGAAAATGCACGTAAATACATGGTTTCTGATTGGCAACATTGTAAAAGTAGTTTGTGATTTTTCTGGATTTAATAAACTCATTATAAAATCTCCTGTTTGAAAATCGCCGTCACTGGATTCCCTACCAACAAAATAAAATTGGTCGTACCACACTTATCGATGAAAAGTTAAGTACGGGAATAGACGATCAACTTTTCCACGAACCATATTTGTTCTATAACTATGATCTTTTAACTGCATCTTAACTAGTATTTTGATTAAAGTAAGACAAATGTCGCTACAAAATGTCAAAAATACCGTAACCCTAACAAGGACGAACATTATGCGTAAAGCTGCAGGTTTATTTTTATTGAATAAAAATTAAAGTAAATAATACAATTATCAATAGATCATGTCTATAGAAGAAGATAGTGGAGACTATTATTAGATGCGAAGTTTATAAATGTCTTTAACACCATGGTGTATATACCATTTTTTTGCACTACTAGCCAAATTTAAGACAAAAATTAAAAATAATTCACAAACGCATCACGAGAAGCGTTTACTACGTCGTCTGACTGATAAGTATACTGTCAGTTTTCGATATTTAATGAACGTACTCATTATGTCATCAGTCATATTTGGTAGAGCACGAATTTTAAACTAATGGCATTTTAAATAGATGAGGCTTTTACTTGATGTAGATCCATAGTAAGTTATGAAATCAAACAATTTTATTTTGTAAAATCTACATTGTAATTAAACATAAAGTGACGCGTTTCACTAACACAGTAGCTTTATCAAACGTTAGCATTGTAGCATTGTAGACCTCAAAGACGGGATAACTACCAAAATACGGCTAATCACCGACGCCGGGAGCACTCTACCCCCAGAAATTTTGGCGAACCCACTAGTGTTCCAACCAGTGATAGCGTTCTTTAACGAGCCCAACATCCATGGACTCGGGACCTCGGTTTTACGTCTTCTCCGGAAGACAGCATACATTATACCTCGTGCTAATTGGTATAATGCCTGCGAGCTGTGATATACTAGGCTGTACGAAGGTTTTCCCTGGCATGGTCACCCATCCAAGTACTAACCATGTTCGACACTGCTTGACTGTAATTATCCCATCAAACGCGTTCCACTACAGTGCTGGATCGTCGCCCCAATTGCAACTTTTCTCCAACCGTCTTAGTTTGTGAGATACAGGCTGCTTAAAGGTGTAGAAGAAATACACATTCTATTTCATATCTTCTCGGGGGATGGAAGTACAAATTCAAAAATTTTTGTAGGATATTGTCTCTTCGAAATACATCGACCGGATTAATTATGTCAAGTTCTAATGAGCCAGTGGCGTGGTACGAGGGGTTCGTAAACTTTTATTGTACCATTTTTTTGAAACACCTTGTATTTAGACCTAAAGACTTTTGTATGCAACTCTTTATTAAATTTCCTACATAAAAGGTACTCTTTGTTGAACTCGATAAAACACTCCATTTTCAAGATCTTTTACTTTTTATCAAAGTAAGACATTTTTTTAAGTTGTTTTTTCTTAAATAAATTTGAAGATAATTTTCACTAGGAAGGAAGCGCGAAGCCTTGAATGTGCATGGTACGGGGTACAGTGAAAATGTTGTGTGTATGGCTTTCCGCCGTTCGAAATTTGGAATGCGCAATTCGCTTGGTCGGAATCAGGATAGTTTTGATTTTTAGCGTGTGCATTGCTCATCGTACGGGGAAGAACGACGAAGAACGAAAGTGTATGTGCAACAACGTTTCATATTTTACCAGTTCTGTGTCGGGTTAAGTATTTTTATATTTCAAGAAAACATATTTGTATTCTGTGTAAATATTAATTTATTAAATCGCAGAGCGCTTTCGGCTATTAAGCCATCTTCAGTGCTTACCTGCAAGTAAGTAAAAAAGTTGGAAAATATAAAAGAAGTAGATAAAAAATTACTTACTCGTCAGGTAATTTGTACAAGAAACTTTGACAACACATTGACGTCATAAATTAAAATAACATTGAAATTAAAAATTAAAATGATCCCCTGTTTAGGGTTTGTTGAATCTAGATGTTAAACATTATAAAATTTTGTTAAAATTATTTTAGACAACACGTGTTCGTCTAACGGATGTTGAAGTGACATTCCTTCAATTTTAAAAATTAGCATATGACAAATGACAGTGAACATAGAACTCAATCATTCTAACAGGAGTTTAAAATTGACATTGTAGAAATCTTCTTGAAATCTCCCTAAACAGATATGTAAAATTCATAAATGAAAATATAAATAAATAATTTGATATTAAGGTCTAATGAGAACCTATCAAGTTATAAAATACTGAAAAGTTTAAGGGTCTAATGAGAACCCATTACTAAATCTAAATCAAAATAGAAAATTCACATATATGTCAAGAGAGATCCAAAAATAAACAAATTAATTTAAACAATTAAAATATTAATGCAAATAATAATGAAATAATTATCTGAGAATGATTCCAAACAACATAATTAAATAAACATTGTAGTCTAGTAGTCACCAATAACAAAACACATCTAATAAGGGAAAATAAATTTGGTTAAAGTCTAATGAGAACTCAATATTCAAATCTAATTCCAAAAACGAATAAAATTAAGGGTCTAATGAGAACCCCTTTCCAAATCAAATTCAAACTAGATAATCAATTAATAGTCAAAGGGACCTCCAAATACAATAACCATTCAAACAATGAAGTATGTAAAAACAAATTACAGAAGTTATTAAAAACTGTTCAAATCCACAGAAAAAATAGTCAAATATATACCAAGTAATATCTCAAAAACCAATGTGAGTGATCTTTAATTAGAAAGATCTGATTTAGAGTCTAATGAGAACCCATAACTCAAATCTACTACTAATAAGAAAAAGATTAAGGGTTTAATGAGAACCCATTACTAAATCTAATTCTAAAAACAACTACAACAAAAGTTCAGAAAAATTTAAAATAAACAAATGGAACATATGGTATCAGCTTGATGAAGTTATGGATAAATATATTTATAAATATATTTGACATTTTTTCCAAAAAATGAATGATCTATGAGTAATGTCGAAAGATTTTATAACCGAATTTCTAGAACTTTACAGAAGTTATCCCTGTTTATGGCAAATAAAAAATAAAGAATACAGTGATCGCAACAAAAATTTCAGATTATCGTAGCTTCTTCCAGTTGCCAAAAATCGTAATGTAGCAGTGAGTCTTTCATGTGGCGTTATAGCTTGCCGCATACGAGTGTTTTCTTTTTGTATTAAAGGAGCTACTAGAGATAATAATTCAAAGTACGCCTGATTCATTCTCAAGTAATTATGCCAATCTGAGGGATCCAGTCGCAATTCCTCTAATAGATTAATATGAGAATACGTAGCCCGTTTTTGTAACCAAGTCTTCACCCATTTTGAGCGAGGTTTTCGTTTAATAATACACTTTTCCTTGTCACGCTTGTCACACATCCTCACTCCACAAGCAAAAGTGTCTGTGTGTGTAAAATATGAAGGTACACGTTTACTTTACAGCCAACATGCAGATACTTAACTGCGCATTATTCCTTCCCAGTGAGTGGGCCCCTTTACAAATAATTTAAACACAAACGTTTCTCAAGGGAAGATAAAGTGTTAAGAAAATTTTTACGACCACTACAAATTTATTGTTTAAAAAGATTACAACATAAAAAAGTGTCTTACTGCAATAAAAAGTTGAAAATATTGAAAATGGAGTGTTATATCGAGTTTAACAAAGAGTAACTTTTATGCAAAAAATTTATACAGGGTGTTTCAACAATATGGTACAATAAAAGTTCACTAAATTCGCGTACCACGCCACTGGCTCATGTGAATTCGACATAGTTAATTCTGTCGATGTGTTTTGAGGAGACAATATATATATATATATTACAGTTCTACAGGCCTTAGAGGCCCATGACTTATTAATTACATAGGTATACCAAATGTATACATTTTTCAAATTAGGTTTCTTCATCTTCCTCTATTTTTCTTACTAGGGCTTTCCACCTTTTCCTATCTTCCGCAACTCTTCTCCAATCTTCTATCCCCTTTTCCTTTATGTCCTCTACTACCGTCTCCACCCATTTCTTCCTCGGTCTGCCTCTTCGTTTTTTACCTCCTTCTCCTTCAAGGATCGCTTTACTAGTGTGTCTACCTTTAGGCATTCTGCATATATGTCCCAACCACCTGGCTCTTTGTGCCTTTATATAATGAATTATATCAGGGTATCCATACGATACCTTTATTTCTTTATTCGTTAGCCTCCTCCATGTCCCATCTTCCAATCTTTTACCTCCTAGTATCTTCCTCAGTACTTTTCTTTCCCATATTTCAATCTTTGTTTCATTTTTTTTTGTTAGAATCCACGATTCGCATCCGTAGAGTGCCGTCGGTCGTATAATCGTTCTATATACTCTTATTTTAGCTTTTTTTGATATTTGTTTTGACTTCAATAGGTGATTTAGTGCCCCAAGTGATCTACTTCCTTTGGATAATCTTTTTTCTATTTCAAGAGTTTCATCACTTTTGTTAGTGATTAGTACTCCTAAATAGTCAAATTTATCCACTTTTTCAAAGGTATATATTCTGTGTCTTGTCCTGAACAAAGTTTCTCTGGTTAACTCATTTGGATCTTGCCTCATTTCCATATACTTCGTCTTCTCTGTATTTATATGCAGCCCGAATGCTCTAGCTGTACCCTCCAATTTTCCGAAGAGCAGTTCCAACTCTTTTTTTGATCTTGCAATCAGCGTGACATCATCTGCATACGCAATTACCTGATGCTTGCAATGAAATATCATTCCTCGACTCTGAATTTGACTTTCCCTTAAGATCCATTCCAATACAAGGTTGAATAAAACTGTGGAGAGGGGGTCTCCTTGCTTCAATCCCCTCTTAGTGGTGAAATTTTTGGATACTTTTCCTCCTATTAATACTTTCATTGATGTTTGTTCCAAGGTCAACTTTATTAATTTTATTAATTTCTGGGAAACTCCAAGGATGCGCAGTACTTCATACAACTTCGTTCTTAACACTGCGTCATAGGCCTGACGGAAATCTATAAACAATAAGTGCAATCCCAGGTTTTGTTCGTAGCTGTTATGCTGTATCATTTTTAGTGTAAATATCTGGTCTGATGTTCCTCTTCCTTGTCTAAAACCTCCTTGGTATTCTCCGATTTCTTTGTTGTAAATTGGCTTAAGTCTGTTACGAATAATTCTTGCCAGAACTTTATAAGTCACGTCTAAAAGTGTTATGCCCCTATAGTTTTTACACTGGGTTCTATCCCCCTTTTTGTATATCGGACAGATAATGGCGTTGTTCCATTGTTCAGGTAGCTGTTCTTTTGCCCATACTTTTCTTATTAAACTGCTAATTCGTTGTTGTAATACTGCTCCTCCTTGTTTCAAAACCTCCGCTGTTATTCCATTTTCACCGCCACTCTTATTATTCTTTAAGTTTTTAATTTCCTCCATTATTTCGTTTTCGGTAGGTTCTCCTTCTTCTCCATTTTCCGTGTAGACTACTTCATTTTCAGTTTCTACTTCAGTTTGTTCATCCATGTCATTTAGTAACTCATTGAAGTGTTCTGCCCATCTGTTCAGCCGTTCTTGTGGATCTCCTATTATTTGTCCTTCTTTACTCCTACAACCTTGGATTTGTTTATACCCCATTTCCTGTGATCGTTTCACGTCCTGGTAGAAGTTTCTTATTTCTTTATTTTTGTAGTGGTCTTCAATAGCTTGTAATTTTTCTCCCATATAATCCCTTTTTTTCTGTCTACACACTTGTTTAGCTTTTCTTCTCGCTTCGTCGTATAGTTTCCTATTGGTTTCTGTATTTTGTGTTAATAAGTTCATCCTAGCTACATTTCTCTGCTCTAATATTCTTTTGCTTTCACCATCGAACCAATCACTATTCTTTTGGGGATTTTTTGTTCCTAGGTTCATTTGTAGTGTACTGGTTATTATTTTTTCTATCTGGTTCCACTCATCTTCTATATCCTCCAGTTCCGGTTTTTCCATTAATTCCATTTCTATTGTATTCTGTATACCTCTGACCACCTCCGTGTTTTCTATGTCTTTCATATTGAATCTTATTACTCTTTTATTTTTTAAGTTCTTATACGTGGGCACTTGTTGTTCGATCTTCGTTATTACTAAGGCATGGTCCGAGTCCGCATCTGCTCCTCGATAACTTCTTACATCTTTTATTGTTCTTTCATGTATTTTTTCGATGAGAACATGGTCTATTTGGTTCTTAGTTCTTCCATCTGGCGAGGTCCATGTATATTTATGAATATTTTTGTGATCGAAACTTGTACTTTTTATTACCATATTGTTCTGTTCTGCAAAGTCTATCAATATCTTTCCATTTTCATTAGTTTCTAGATGCAAACTTTTTCCTCCAGTTACTTTTTTAAATTTTTCTTCTCGTCCTATTTTTGCATTCATATCACCTACCACCATTTTTATATCAAATTTCGGTATTTTTTCTAATTGGGTGCATACTTCATCATAAAATTCATTTTTCATTATCAGATCTTTATCTTCTGATGGAGCATGTACATTTATTATACTAAGTTTTCGATATTTACCTTGTAATCTTAGTCTACATAATCTATCTGAGACTGCTTCAAAATCAATAATTAATGGGCTTATCGCTGTGTTTATTATGAACCCTGTTCCTAAATATCTGTTGTCGTTTCCACTGTTTAAAAATGTATAATCTTCTATTTTTATTTGCTCCCTTCCTTTCTGTTTCGTTTCTTGTATGGCCAAGATATCGATATCGTATTGTTTCATGATTTGTACTATGTTTCTCAAGGCACCTGTATTATATGTACCCCTGACATTCCAAGTACCGATTTTTAGTAGTTTCTTATGCGGTTTTCTTAATCTAGATTTTTTATTATTTTCCTCATTTCTTGCCGGTCCGTCCTCATTTTTTTCGTTGTCCTCATTCTCTGTTTTTGTTAAGAGTTTTTTGAATTTGTTCCCTTGGGTTTGGCTATCAAGGAGTCACTTTTTTTGTCCCATATCCATTCTTCGTTATTAATTTTCAGTTTACTAAATCCAGCTTTTACCGTATGTCCTTTTTCTGCTTCATCCCTTGCCATCTTTCTAATTTTCTTTTGAATCTCTCTATCTTCATTACTCATATCATTATTTATATATATTTTTGTATCTTTTAACTCCTTCAGCTTATTTTTATTCCTCATTACACTTTGTTTTTCATTATTATTATTTAATTCCAGGAGACAAGTTTTTTCCCCCAGCTTCCTCGCCCCTTTTATCTTTACATCAACTTCTAGCGTATTTTTAAGGAATCTCTCAATTTCATCTTTTATAGCTCGTTCTTCATATGTTGGTATAGGTAAGCCTTGCAAAATTACATTATTTCTTCTTCTTTCCTTATCTATCGCATCTACCTTTTCTTTCAGATACTGCATTTCTTCTTTCATTGCTAGATTTTCCGTTTTGAGTGCTTGATTTTCTGCTTTGATTTTTGACAATTCTTTCCAATACATTTTTTGATCATCTCTTACCGCTTTTATGTCATTTTTTATTTCCTTCATGTCGGAACTGAAATCTTGAATCATCTCCATTATTTTAATTAATTTATCATCAGTTTTGTCCTTTTTATTCGGTGTTCTACTGGTTTTAGACGATCTACCAAAATAATCTTCCAGTTTTCCCACACTTTTCTTTCTTTTTCCCTCATCGGTTGTATAATCATCGTCCCCAGAGTCTGCCATTGCACCGCGGAAAAAGCTAAGCACAGGTCAACCCTTCGGATGCTTATACTTTTATCAGTGTCTTGCTTTTTTGGTGTCTTTTTACACACTCCGGCAACGCTGTAGTGTAATTTGTCGTAGCTTCCTACTTATCTTTCGGAATTCTTTTTTGCACTGATAATGTTTTGGTATTGTTTATATCTCAAACTCACGTTTTTTGGCACTAATATTCAAGTTTTCCACACAATTTTTCTTCGGCGATAAGCCTACACTATTATACGTCTGCTGGTACTCTCCCTATAATTTCCTTTCCGCTACAAGTCACGAATTTTCGGGATTTTTGCAGGCAGAAATTCAATTACAAATATTCACGCTTACCGCGACGTTGCCTCCTTCGAGGAGACAATATCCTACAAAAAAATTTAAATTTGTACTCATCCCCCAAAGAGATTTGAAATAAAACGTATATTTCTTCTACGCCTTTTAACAGCCTGTATCTCACAAACTAAGAAGGTTATTGAACAGTTACATTTGGTATTTTAAATATTTCTTGATAGTCCAAGATCCCAGAGCGATAAGACATAACTTATTTTCAAATAGATAAAATGTTAGGTTTTCAGTAGCATCCCGTGTGCCTTGAACACCTGTGTGTTTGTGGAGCTATCCTAAGGGCACCTGGGCAGATATCAGGTGAGAAAGATGACTAAAAATAAGAGTTACTTTACTTAAATTTGAATGTCTGATTTTTTTATATATACAGAGTGGGGCAATTTTCTGACATCGGAGGATTACATCGTTGTGGTGATAGATAGAACTTTATAGTTTTGTGTGAGCTAATACAGTTACTGAGGAAACATTTTGAAAATACTTTCGATTCTACAGGGTGCTTCAAAACCATGTAGCAGCACAAACTTACATTTTTTTTAAATGGAACGTACTATATTTTGTTCAAGAATCGAAAAGATCTCACCGAGAGCGTTACAAAAATATAGCACTCTAATATATTATAAGGGTGTTTTACAAAGATATGGCCAATTATTAGCAAAAAAGACCTCCCCTTTAACACTTTGCAAAACAGTAAATTGAAATAAATCAACAGGTCTTTGTACTGAAATGTCCTACACACATCATTAGCTGTGCTCGGTATCAATAACTTTTTTCATCTGTGGCTTCTTTAATACAGGGTGAAACAAAACGCAAATCAAGCAATATCTCAAAATTTTTAAATGAATCACCCTATAAGTCTTTTTACAATTTGTTAGTACAATTAAGGAACTTTCAAACGATGTAGTACACTTAGGGCATTAGTTAATGGAAAATCGTAGATATTTTATGATAATGGTCAAAAATAAGTATTTTACATACACAAATTAAATGGTATTAAATTTTTACATGCAACATCTTGTGAATATTAACATTTCTAAGGCATATATCTTAATCGTAATTTTGGATGCATCTACAATATCTAATCAATGAAATAAAATGTTTGCTAATACCGTAGGTACCTGGAATTACCAAAAATTCGATATTTATTCATGTTCCACTTTCAAGAATTGTTATTATAGGCTTGTTTGAGAATGGGCGAAACATAATCAAGCCATATTTTTGATTATATCAAGTGGGCTACTATCAAAATAATATCTACTAATGAATGTCAAAGAAATATTGCTGTATTCTTCGTTTGTGTTTAGGAAGTTGATTCAAACACAATAGTTAACTTGTGGTTCCAACAAGATGGAGCATCTGTATATCAGAAATTTTACCGACAGGTGGACGTGGTGGACCAATTTTGTGGCCTCCTCGATCTCCAGATCTCACACCGATGGATTTCTTTTTATGGGGATACATCAAGCAACTTGTGTATCACAACTACCAGAGAAGACGTGAACGAAAGGATTCGTAACGCATTTTCCACAATAACTCCAGCTATGTTGGAAAGAGTAATATCCTCGTTTTTGAAACTAATTGTATGGAAGTAAATGGTCGCCATTTTGAACACATAGCATAAACTACTATACTTTTTATAGAATGTCAATGTTCATTTATGTAAATGTGAGTGTTCTTATAATGTTGGTTTCCATAATTGTTAGTTTTTCAAAAATAGAAAAAGTTGGAAAATAAAATGCAAGCTTGCATTTTACATAACTAAGATATATTGTTTGTGGCGACTTGAGTAATTATTTCGTAAAGACTACAAACTGCTTTTATATTTATTAGTACTATAATGACATTAGCCTACTTACAGTAAACAAAAATATTTCTTCCAACATAATTCCTTCTTTCCTTCCTCTAATGGTAAGAGTAGAAGTCAAAGATATTTCAGATGCATCCAAAATTACGATTAGAATGTATGCCTTAGAAATGTTAAAATTCACAAGAAGTTGCATGTAAAAATTTAATACCATTTAATTTGTGTATGTAAAATACTTGTTTTTGACCATTATCATAAAATATCTACGATTTTCCATTAACTAATGCCCTAAGTGTACTACATCGTTTGAAAGTTTATTAATTGTACTAACAAATTGTAAAAAGACTTATAGGGTGATTCATTAAAAAATTTTGAGATAATGCTTGATTTGCGTTCTGATTCACCCTGTATTAAAGAAGCCACAGATAAAAAAGTAATTAATACTGAGCTTAGCCAATGATATGTGTATGACATTTAAATACAAAGACCTGTTGATTTATTATAATTTACTGTTTTGCAGAGTGTTGAATAGGAGGTCTTTTTGCTAATAATTGGCCATATCTTTGTAAAACACCCTTATAATATATTAGAGTGCTATATTTTTGTAACGCTCTCGGTGAGATCTTTTCGATTCTTAAACAAAATATAGTACGTTCCATTTAAAAAAATGTAAGTTTGTGCTGATACGTGGTTTTGGAGCACCCTGTAGAATCGAAAGTATTTTCAAAATGTGCCCTCAGTAACTGTATTAGCTCACACAAAACTATAAAGTTCTATCTATCACCACAACGATGTAATCCTCCGATGTTAGAAGATTGCCCCACCCTGTATATATATGTTTTGTAGAATAATATTCTAAAGTATTATATCGTAAGTGTCAGACAATTTCCATGGACCAAAAGTTTTGACAGACACTTTAAAGCTCCACAAGCTCCGTAAACGTATAATAGTTCGAATCTGTTGGAGCACATATCACTTAGTAACATATTTGAAAGTCAGACATGTGAAAATAAATGAAGTTAATTCATTCTTTTGCAGCTTTAAGGCATCTGACAAAAGTTTTGGCCCATGGAAAGTGACACTTATGATACTACACTAGAATATTATTCTACAAAACATATATAAAAATCAGACATTTAAATTTAAATAAAGTAACTTTTATTTTTAGTCAACTATATCACCTGATATCTGCCCAGTTGCCCTTAGGATAGCTCCACAAACACACAGGTGTTCAAAGCACACGAGATGCAACTGAGAACCTAACATTTCATCTATTTGAACATATGTTATGACTTATCGCTCTGGGATCTTAGTCTATAACGATCTATCATGCCTTTGATTTACGCTACTTATTCACAGAACACCTTTTATAATATCAGAATTAAATCATTTATCAAGTATTGTAACCTAAAACTGCCCCAGGCTAGAGCACTCCACCTCAGGGAGTGGAATTTGGCACCAATTAAACTATTTTATACACTATCACTGGGATGGCATGCAATAAGAAACAGTATTTGAATCAATAGAATTATAAAGGTTCATGAGAGATTGCCAGGAGGTTGCCTTTGAGTAGTTAAATAAAATGGATATAACGATGCCTAAAGCCTGTTGGCCCTTTTTGCAAGGTGTTCCGCTGCTTCTCTAAAAGCACCAGAACAACTGAAAATAAAGCTGTATTTGAAGTATTTCAATCTATAAACCACATGTATGTGTGTATTATTATGTAATAGAAATTGTATCTATTGCTGTTAACACCACTCTTGAAAAAACTAACAATTTTGCTTTTAACAATATTGACTTATAAACTTCTTGAGTTCATAATATTTTAGAGTTAATAAGTATAAAGACATAGGGCGTTTGAGTTAAAAACACCCTCTTTATAAAGTTATCCTGGTAAAAACAGATTAATCCATATTTTTGTTTACAGCCAGGTAAAAAGAACGAAGAGTTGGAAAAAGTTATAAAATACCTGGATCAAGTACAACACAAGAGCGATACAGTTAAAATACCCGAAGCTATCGATCCAACTCTATACATTCCCAAAGACACTGGCTACTACACCTATCATGGATCACTTACAACACCTCCTTGCTCTGAATGTGTCGTATGGATTGTGTTCAAAGAACCTTTAGAAGTCTCTGACGAACAAGTAAGCTAATACTATTCCATAACCCATCTTCGACGCCACTGCTTGAACTAATAATTCACACCCAATGTCTTACATGTGGTTTAAATATGTAGATACAAAATTTCTTTTTTGTTCCTTAGCGTGACACATAAATAAGTAAATGAATAATTATCAATGAAATTGTTATTTGGGTCCTTCATATGCTCGCAGTATTCAAAAAATATTAAATTAAAATCAAAAATCGACGTGTTACGGAAGAATCTAATATTATTGTTTATTTAGCTAATAATAAATGTATGCGTTACTTTATGGACGCACTGTATAACTGAATTTTCGATTTTATTGCCATCTATTACTTGAGAACAAAATAGAAGTAACTAACTCTATAAAAGAAGTTTTCTTTAAATGTTTAACAGTAGAGGAATTCTAGCTTTACTTTTTCAAAGTTATATGATGGAACAAAACCAATTTTTTATAATAATACATTGTTTTTTGGAGAGATATAGTTAATATTTTGATGTTTTTGTTTTCAATTAGATGTATTTACACATCATCACTAGTTCAAATATACTCGTACCATCTAGTATTACATACAGGAACTCGGAAGTAGCCTTAAGAGCATTTCTCTCTATGTGATATTGTTTCATATGTATTTAGTTATTCTACTGCCTGATAGAGTACGCTATTAAGCTCTTTTAATAGTAATATAATATATCGAAATCTCAATGATTATAATGTGAATAAATTGTTAATAATAATTTGTTTTGTTTTAGTTACATGCATTTAGACAAATTAAGAAATTCAACAAAGAGGAAGGTAAATGTTGCGTTGAAGAATGTGATGGATATGTGAAGAAAAACTTCAGACCTACAGTACCGTTAGGTCAGAGACAAGTGAAAGAATGCCGTTGAAGAATAAATGGCTCACAAAAAATACGGCGGGTTATTTAATAGAAAATTTTTGTCAATAAAAAAAAAAGTTTCTTAAAAATGGCCCAATGAACTTAACTGTTTGTGTAAAATAACCTGCTTGTATAGTAGCAATGAATGATTTCATAATACCGCTCATAAACATATACAGGGTGGCCGGTTGGAAACGACCAAAATATTTTTGATTTCTACAAATTTGTTGTTGGGAGATTTGAAAAAAACTGCTCATTCAAAAATAGATTTCGGCTGGTTTCCTTGTATGGTCGGACTCTAGAAATTCAAGTTTGATGTAATCAAAAGCTGTTTTTGTGTTCAAATATGTAATAGTGCCTTGTGTTATCATAATTTGAATAAAACTGCAATAATGTAATCTATATTTTATTGTATACAAATAATTTTTACATAATAATTTACATTTTGGATTATACAATGTATTTTACTGTAGTTTGTATTTTTTGCAAGCACTAACAATAAAACAATAATATATATGTTGTTAGGTTTGGCTGTTTTATTATTCCAAAATTAACTTACAGTATTAAAAATTTAATAAGAAATATTGGGATCAGTGTTTGGGAAAAGGGAAATGTTAAAAAGTGTAAGGGCCAACTGCATTGGTGCTACTTACCTAACCATTTAAGTAAGACTTATAAAATATGTGTGACTGCGTATTCATTTTTCAAAACAAATTTCTATTAGTACCTACTATTAGAAGATAATTTCTTGGTATAGCTTGGTATAGCTATTAGCTTTGAACTGTCTTGTTATTTCATCCAACGCAGCATATATTTCTCATCACGGTATTCCATATTAGACAAGGGCCGAAGCCTTCAAAAATTGTAAGAAGTGAAAAAAATAATAGTGGGTTGAAACCCATTGGAAAAGGAGAAGAATATGCATGGAATTGGAAGGAGAAATAAATCACGGGCAATACGAGTTCGGGAACTGGGAGGGGGTGAATTTTGAGGATAAAAAATAGTTTATCTCGATTTCCGGCAAAATTACAAGTTCTATGGAAAAAAGTTGAATAGCAAAGTTTTGGGTAACAGAAAGATCTACAACTTTTGTATCAACAATTTTTTCACATAAAGGGCTATTCTCTAAGTAAAGTGGTTATCGCAGTTGTTAACCATAGTAACTCTGCTATTTACTCTCGATAATGACCTTAGTAACCACTTGCGAAATTTTAGTATTCTCCAATACACGGTTGGCAACTGTTGTTATGATAACAACAACTAAGACCCATACGTGAAAATGGACGGACAGCGCCGCAAAATAGTTCTAATTTGCGGAAAATCTTTTCTTTGCTTTGACAGAGTAAAAAAATATAAACTTCAAATATTTTTGTGGTTGTTTATTTTTTCGGTGAAGCTAAATTGGAATTATGGAAGGAAAATAAGTAACTTCATCTTCTGTATTTGGAAACCTTATTTCCCTATAAATGTCACAATTCTACTAACTGATGCTTGGCTTGCTGGAAAATGTAAAGTTGTACCAGCACTGGCTTGGTAGCAGCCATGCGCATAAAAAATTAGAGTGAGTAATACTTTCAAACGATTGGGAATATGTGTCTTTCGTTGTCCATCAGGCAGAAAGTGATTTAATTCATATCTCTTTATTCAGTCTTAACAAATTTTAAAATGTAATATCTGGCAATTCGAGAGGAATACTAGAATCTCTTAAGTATCTTCTTTCGGTTGTAAAATTTTCTGTAAAAAAGTAACCATTATTATTAAAATCTTGACAAATGTCTAGCAGCAGTCTATATATGTACCTAAAATGCCATTCTTATTAATTTAAAATATTTAACTGCTCACATAAATAAATAAAAACATTCCAATAAGTGTCTGACGCGAGTGGTTTTCGTTAACAACACCTCTGGAACAGTTGCCAGTGAACCACTTCTCATAGCCACTTGTCATTATGCATAGCAACTCTTATAGCGACTTTACTGGAATAGTAAATACCAATTTTGCGCTTAGCAACTGACCTTGAACATAACGACACTTTACAATTGCTATCCATATCAACTTTGCTTAGTGAATAGCCCTGATAACCTTAAGATTTATGTGAAAACTTCAAATACCTAATCAAGTTTCTGGTTTTTTATTTTTCTGTTGCAGAAAAAAAATTTTTCCTGTAAAATTTGGTTCAAACCTACCTTATCATGTCCCAAATACCTACACTGTAAATTATTTGATTTGAAATATTAATTTTTTCACCTCATTTTGACTTAATATAAAAGAGCACCCTAATTTTCAACGAAAATTCTCGCGTCAAAATATCAGCTTTTCTCAAAAAGTCGGTGGGCTTTTTGATCGTTGAAATCTCTACTGCCTGATGGCGTGAAAAAATATACATTACTGTAGTAAGTGTTCTCAGAAAATGCAAAAAATCGAATTCGAAAGAAATATAAAAAACCAGACTTGGTTATTTGAATTTTTCACATAAATTTTGAGGTTATGTGGAAAAATTGTTAGTACAAAAGTTGTGGATCTTTTTATTACCCACAACTTTGCTATTCAACTTTTTTTCATAGGACTTGTACCTAGTTTTGACGGAAATCAAGATAAACAATATTTTACCTCGAAAAACTCACTCCCTAGCAGAATCCGGATCACCCGTAATTTATTTTTCGGGTCCGGTGAACTATAGGGACACACGATTCTTTAACAGATTTTGTGAAAAATCGATAGTATTCACCTATTTTGAAGATTATCTGTTGAAAAATTTGCGGGTTATACACAATTTACAGAGAAAAATCCAATAAAAGATTTTTTTTCTCCACTTGAGCCATCACTTTTTGGCCCGATATTTTATACAAAAAACAGTTTAACTGTATCGCACTGTACAGGAGAGTGATCAACAACATGTGTTCTGGATATCTATGAAAAAAATCCAGTTAGATTATTCATAATATTGTTTAAATTACCACTTTTATAAATATGTATTTGACAGGCAACCAGTTTGGATATAAATAATTTTAATAATTATCGCATACAAAGATATGCAACCTACAAAACAGAACAAAATACAATACTTTATAGCGTGGTTGCCAGCTGTAATCGACTACTCGACAATCATGCTACATGACTATTAAGATACGAAATTAAATATTCTATCAGACTATATTTTTAGTTATATTCATTCATCATTCAAGACAAACCCAAGAACATAAATGAAATTATAAACACATTTTATATATGATGATATCCTTATATTGCGTATTTGAAGAAGGGAAAACAAATATATAATCATTGTAATTCACCCTTCCCCTCAAAAAATATCCAATACTTTGTAATCCACATCAAGTTATTCCAGAAGGGGAAGGGAATATAATAATTGGATTCACCATTCCCCTTCTAGAATAACTTAATTATTCTAGAAGGGTGAATCCAATTATTATATTCTCTTCCAATTCTTTGTAATCCACATTAAGTTATTCAAAAAGGGGAAGAGTGAATCCAATTATTATATTCCCTTCCCCTTCTTGAATATCTTGAGGGGAAGGCAAATGCCTCCAATGATTTGTAATCCACATTAAGTTATTCTAGAAGGGGAAGGGTGAATCCAAATATTATATTTTTTTCCTCTTCTTGAATAGATTGATGTGCATTACAATGCATTCATCCCTCTCATCCAATACTTTCTAAGATGAAATTCGAATGCAATAATTAATATTTTAAAAATATCATGATTCTCACGTATTCGTTTACAGCTGGCAACCATGTCACACATTACGCTAGAGCTTCTATGTCATTTGTCATTTGATTTAATTGTTTTCATACAAATTTGTAGACTGTCAAATATATATTTATAAAAGTGGTAATTTAAACAATATTATGAAGAAACTCACTGAAATGTTGTTATTATTAGCGAGAAAATATGTTGTTCATCACTTTCCCGTTCAGTGTGATACGTTTAAACTGTTGTTTGTATAAAATATTTAGTCCAAAAGTGATGGTTCAAGTGGCAAAATATTGTGACCGAGGTAGTATGATTGATATTGATGGAAGAAAACTGATATATATATATTACAAAGAATTCACATGTATATCTACACTCAACATAATTATAATTGTCAGATTGACAGTACTATATCTAACTAACTACTACTACTTGATAAACTATCACTAGTCACTACAATTCTCCCACACTTGACTGATTTCAGTCTAGGATATAGTCTCTTAGATATTGGGGCAAACGATGAGACCTGGTAGGCCGACATGGCTGTGGGTCTTCATTAGGTGGAGAGGCTGGAGGACGAACAGGCGTCAATTGTTCTGGGCGTCGACTTGGTCCTGGAG
>CAJUYI010000009.1:38812-93824 GCA_910591695.1 Galerucella pusilla | reverse complement strand
TGAAGGACGAACAGGCGTCAATTGTTCTGGGCGTCGACTTGGTCCTGCTTGAACTGTGACCAAGTTGCCAAGGTCTGGTATTTGCTGATGCTCTTCAGATGGAGAGTCAACTTCATCCTCAAATGTCACTTTCTTTTTGTTGATCTGTGACTTGATTAATTGGTCGATGTGACGTTTGAATATAAATCCATCGTCCAATTTTACTGAGTAGTGTAGATGACCAAATTTCTTCACGACTGTTCCCGGCTTCCACAAGTTTTTGTTATTTCCGTAGTAGCGTGCTAAAACTCGGTCTCCCACACTTAAATATCGTGCTGGTTTGGATGGTGTTGCTGGTTGCACTACTTTGGTCGGTTTCAGGGCGTCCAATTTCGTACGAATCTGCCGGTGGAGGAACTGTTCTGAAGGTGTCTTTCCATTGGCAAGTGGAGTTGCCCTGTAGCGAAAAAGTATTTCTCGAACTTTTTGTTGAATGGTCAGTGGTTCGTCTTTCATGGCCGCTAATTTGTGTTTTAGCGTCTGGACGTTACGTTCTGCTAATCCGTTGGTAGAAGGATGTCCCGGTGCTATTTGCTTGTGAAAAATCCCAGCTCCCTTGCAGAACTCTGTGAAAGTTTCACTCATAAAAATTGATGCGTTGTCAGATACGATGACTTCTGGAAATCCGTATCGAGCGAAAATGTTTTTCAGTATTTCAATAGCTATGAAAGATGTTGGAGCTGATTTTATAGGTTCGATTTCTGCCCATTTAGATTTTGCGTCGATTGCCAATAAAAAATGATGACCTTGAAACGGTCCAGCGTAGTCGATGTGTATACGTTGCCAGTTTTCTTCCGGTGTTTCCCAAGGATGAAGAGGTGCTTTTGATGGGCTATTTTTCATCGTCGCGCATGACTCGCAGGCCTTGACTAGTTTCTCAATGTCTCTATCGATTGACTTCCAGTAGACAAGGCGTCTTGCCAATTGTTTCATTTTGGTTGTACCCATATGAGTACGATGGAGTTCTTCAAGGACTACAGGTTGTAATGATGAAGGAATCACTACGCCTGGAGACAACGAAAGACCCAGAGCTTTCTGCAACATTATTCAATCTCCGTAACAACCGCATTGCTGACTCTGAATTTATCATCGATCATGACATTGTATTCAGAGGCTCCAGAGTAGTGATTGATAGGTCAGTAAAGGGGTTGATATCATAGAGACAGATGATACACATAACTGATGTACTTCTTCGTTGATGGAACTATCTGTATGAGGACTTGTAAGTATTGGTGCTCTCGAGAGACAGTCGACATTGGTATTTTCACTACCTTTCTTGAAAACAATTTCGTAGTTGAATCCAGAAAGAAATGCAGCGTATCTTTGCAATCTGGCTGATGTCATGAGAGGAAGTTTTGCTCTTTGATGGAAAATTCGTTCAAGGGGTCGATTATCGGTGATCAATTTGAATGGTCGGGCAAAAAGATACTGATAGAAATGATCAATGGCGAACACTATAGCTAATGCTTCCCGGTCAAGCTGTGAATAATTCTGCTCAGCTGAGGTCAACGATCTTGACGCAAAAGAAATTGGTTGCTCCTGACCATTTATAACGTGAGACAAAATACCTGCTATTCCATAAGGACTGGCATCACAGGCTAGCTGAACTGGTAATTCTGGATTGTATGGAACAAGAACGCGATCACTGGCGATTTCTTGCTTCAGTTTGATGAAAGCTGATTCACATTGGCTGGTCCAATTGAATTTCACGTTTTTCTTCAGTAATCTACGCAATGGGGCAGTCATTGTGGAAATGTTAGGAATGAAGCGGGCATAATACGTTATCATACCAATAAAACGTCTTAATTCTTCAACTGTTTTGGGTCGAGGTAATTCCATAACTGCGCTGATCTTTGCTGGTGACTTCGAAATGCTGTTAAATTGAACTACATGGCCTAGGAACTCGATACGTGTTTGAAATAGACTGCACTTCCGTCGGTTCAGGTGAAGATCATATTTTCGTAATTGCTGGAGACAGGCAATCAGATTAGTCTTACATTCGTCTTCAGTCGTTCCATGCACTACTATATCATCGAAGTAATATTCGGTCTTGGGTATGGATCGTAGAATTTGATCAATGATTCGATTGAATTCCGCTGGTGCGTTCTTGATTCCGAAAGATAATCGATTCATTCGGTAGATACCTCGATGGGTTGAAATCGTTTGAATTTCACTCGATTGTTTATCAACTTTGATGTGCAAATATGCCTTGAATAAATCGAGACGACAAAAGTATCTTGATCCTCGCAAACTGTTCAGTATGTCTTCTATCTTCCTTATTGGGTAGTGTGAATTCGCCAAACGCTCATTAACTCCAATTTTGTAGTCAACGCAAAGACGAACTCCACCGTCAGCTTTTGGAATCACTACCAAAGGAGATCCCCAGTCGCTAGTGTCAGTTTTAGTGATGATATTTGTCGCTTCAAGGAGGTCAAGCTCCTTTTCAACTGAATCCCGCAATGAGTAGGGAACATCACGCTCTCTGAAGAACACTGGCTTAACTCCTTCACGCAGGGGTAGAGTTATTTCAAAATTGGGAGCACAACCTATCTTCTCTTCAAACAGGTCTGAGAATGAGGAGAATATCTCTTCAGGGTCGATGGTGTGCAGAGAATTTACTGCGACATTTCTGGTATTTTGATCAATTTTATGCAGTTCAATTTTCATCTGTCGTATCCATGATCTTCCTATGATTGCATCATAGTGCTCTGGTACAATGAAGAGTTCATCCTCTATTGTCATTCCATTGTAAGAAGCACGAACTATTACTATTCCGTCTGGAACGAATGAGTGTTTGGTGTAAGACTGGAGTTCAGGCGCTGGCAACATCGGTACGCTCAAATTCATCTGGTGAAACGTATCTCTTGGAAGGCAGGTTATCGGTGAACCAGAGTCTACCTCAAATTCAGTTGGATGACCTTCAATTTTGATAGTTACTTTATATTTATCTTTGATGTGATTGATTGTTTGATACAACGTCTCTTCTACTTTTTGAATGCCATAGTCATGTAAGGTATGGTCATAGTTTATTTGATTGGATGAACACTTGGATGACTTATTCTGGAGGATTGTTTGAATGCACACTCTAGAAATGTGGCCATTCTTTTTGCATTCAGAACATTTGAGGTTGGAAGCATAGCATTCCCTGGATAAGTGATTATCTTTGCCACATCGAAGGCACAAGCCATCAATTCCCATCTCTTTGTAATTGATTTTAAGTTTCCTGGATTGTCTGTTACTTGATCGGGATTGAGACCGATGTTGATTATGATGTCTTGATTTGATATCAGTTTGTGAGCGGCTACGAAATTTTGAACGATTTCTTTGGCTTGATTCAATTTTATTGATGTCCACCGTATCTGCTGGTTTCTGAGCAAGAGCTTTTGAATCAATTTTAGATGTTTCTAGGGCAATGGCTTTCTCTACAAGGCTATTAAAGTTTAAGGAACTGGACTGTAGAAGTTGTTCTCGGATGCTGTTGTCCTTCAATCCTCTAATGAATTGAGCTCTGAGAAATATATCGGCAACGGACGTCTTGCATTCGCATGGTGAAACGAAGTCACAATCTGAAAACTCACCTCGAAGCACTGCTATAAAGTCAGGAATCGACTGTTGATCGACTTGATAAATTGATAGAAATTGATGTTGGGCAACAAGAGCATTTTTCTTAGGTGAAAGATGGATATCTAACAACCCAATAAGTTCATCATAACTCAATTGTGTTGCTTTTCGGGGTGCAGCAAGAGCGGAGACCATTGTGAAGTTGTTAGCTCCTAATGAATTCAGAAGAAGTCGTGCACAGTAGGGTTTATTGTTCAGAACATTTTTCATTTCAAGATAATTTTCAAATCGTTGTTTGTAATTGCGAAAGGATTCTCTCTTTGAATCATAAGAGTCAAAATTAGGAAGCAGAGCTGTGTTTACGACTGGCATGACATTTGATTCATCACTTACCCTTTCTAGCGGAGGGGAAGGTGATCTAGGCTGCTGAGAGTGAATCTGGGAAACAAGCTGTGTAATCATGCTTTGTTGAAACTCCATGAAACGTTGAAATTGATCAGGATCCATATTGATCGGAGAGAATGTTGATAATTGTCGTCTTACTTCGCAAATTTTAGATGTTTCACACTCGTCGCCAAAACTATTGTGACCGAGGTAGTATGATTGATATTGATGGAAGAAAACTGATATATATATTACAAAGAATTCACATGTATATCTACACTCAACATAATTATAATTGTCAGATTGACAGTACTATATCTAACTAACTACTACTACTTGATAAACTATCACTAGTCACTACACAAAAAAAAATCTTTTATTGGATTTTTCTCTGTAAATTGTGTATAACCCGCAAATTTTTCGACGGATAATCCTCAAAATTGGTGAGTACTATCGATTTTTCGCAAAATCACTAAGAAATGCGTGTGTCCCTATAGTTCACCGGACCCGTTGGTTTCAAAAATTATCGACCCTGGGGGTCTATTCTCAAACAGTGACATTTTTTGTCGCATGCGAGATTTTACTTTTTTGTATACATCCTTGATTGACAAAAGTATAATCTCGCATGTGACAAAAAATGTCACTGTTTGAGAATAGACCCCCTGGTCTATATGTTTTCTCATACTCGACAATTTTATCAGATTTTGCAACACATTGAATCAAATACAAACTTTCGTCGTTATTGAAATTAGGGCCGCGGAGAGCACTCACTGCCTTTGTAGTTTCATCAATTTTGATTAGGAGCCGCAGCTCTTCATTACTTCATCATATTATTTATATTTTATATGTATTGTCATTCTCGTTATTATCAGAATTAGTGTAACATCTGTCACATTCAAATTTTGACCAAAACCAAAGTCTTTGTCCTGTCCATTTCCTGTATTTAGTCAAAGATTACAAAATAATTAGTCGACTTAGCTAAACAAGACGCGGTGAAGTTGTATTACACTTATAGTCGAGGAGTGAAGTTTCACTAACGAAATAATATAATAATCCTTTGTATTTCCTGTTTACTATTGACAATATAGGATGCAAATCTCTCATTCAGTCCGCGTTCTATCGCCAACACCAATTATTCTCTCATTTTCAGGGAATTTAGACAAAATAGTTTGCTGAAAAGGATTTAATAAATTATAAATAAGACAATGTAAATGTAATTGGCTAATTAATAACCTTCCGCCTTAAATTACTCACTTTCCACTAACTATTTTATAAAAACAAATTTACAGAGCATAAAAAAGAGAGCTGTTAGGTACCAAATATATATTTAACCTAAGTTAAAACGTTAAACGAACCTATCAATTCATTTACTCGAGACACAACAAAGGAAACAACCTACTTTAATAAAACAAATTAAATATTCACGTGAAGCGTTCTCAAAGATAAGACGCCTGTATAAAATCTTTCGAGGCGCGTCTGAAGGAAATTACATTTTCACTGCGACCCTCGGTAATGCAATTTCCATCACTTGATGGCTTACGCCTTAGTCTTCGCGTTTCTGATACACTTTCTAGGAAATAGAAATCTTCATTTCGATATTTCGTTTTTGTACAATAGATAACCTACTCCGGAGTTGAAAGTTATTGCTACTGCATCCAGTCACAAAGATATTCGTGCTGAATTACTACCGTTTATATAGGGTGTAAGATGATTTATAGTCTATTTGAAGATGCATAATTTTTTCTTTTTCAGTAGTTGACTTTTCTGGATAACAGTCCACTCTCCACGCTGAAGATCCTGATATTTGATTTCTGCATTTCACAGGAATCCATTGAGCAGTCCTTAGTTTTACGTATTCCTCTCCAGGAGAAACAGCGATTCCCCCACCCACGACCAGGTCTCACAGCTACTCGGGGAGTACATCATATACAAATGAGCATTGGAGGATGCAGAAATCAGGGAGGCACCTAATAAACTATTTTTTCCACTACTAGCAGTGAAGTTGACAATTATTGCTTCTTCCAGCTAACTGAGAAGTTAAATTTATCTATTAGTGGTTGATAGTTTTTTCTATTTTTCACTTAGGTCTATAATGGACAAATTCAAATACTTTGAGATTTCAGGGATAGTAGTACTTGTGCAACATACTTTTTTATACCCAGGAGATTGTCTTCAACATATTTTTTGCTTGAAATTACAGAAATATGATACGGAATGGTATTTCTGTACAGTATTCGATATCGAAAACTACATGCTCGTATGAAACTGTACAGTTTTTGTCAACATTGAAAACTATACAGAAAACGATATCGGAAACTATATAATGTCATACGGCCTTTAGAGAGATCGTGATCTTCTCTTGTACCCCATATATTCCTGCTCCTACTCCGTAGTCTGTTTTCGAGCCATCAGTGTACCAGTTGAGATTCGCTGTTATAGGAGGCCCTGTTTCCCAGTCCTTTCTTTCTGGAATGTAAACTGTATAGTCGTTTTCAAAACTATATGGCGGGGCAATCTGATCCGTTGGTATTCCCAGTATTGGAAATGCCTTTATTTCTCCATATAGCTTTTTGTAGACCTTACCGTGTTCTTAGCTTATCGGAGAAGGTCCCTGTAATAATCTGTGACTAACAGATCTTGCATTTCCTTGAATGAGGATATGTAGTGGTGGTAGGTTTACTATTACCTACAGGGCTGCAGTCGGAGTCGTTTTCATGGCCACCGTGATACTTAAGCAGGCCTGCCTTTGAATACCACTTAGCTGCCTCTGCCACTCCGTTAATTTGCGGCTTTTGTAGACCTTGCAATTTTCTCTTTTTTGTAAACGGTACCAGTGTAGTTTTGTGGGGGTTCACTGCCAATTCTTCCTCCCTACACCAACCACTCACTATATCAAGCGCCCTTTGGGTGCGCTCTGATATTGTGTCTGGAAAGCGTCCTCTTATGACAATAACAATATCGTCCGCATACCCTAGGCACTGAATATCTTCATCTGAAAGCCTTACTAGAAGCGTGTCTACTAGAATCGCCCACAAAAGGGGCGATAAGACGCCTCCTTGAGGACAACCCCTTTCCACCTCCGCTATGATGGTTGCCTGCCCCAGGGTGGATGTGATTATCCTATTCCCTAGATTAGCTGCAAGCCACCCGCAGATGATGGGTTCGACCCCTCTTCTTTCCATACACCTTGTTATAGATATTGGAGAGGCGTTATTGAATGCTCCCTCTATATCCAGAAAAGTAGCTACTGCTATTTTCTTGTCGTCGATCGACTCGGACAGTAGCCTATTTAGATCGTCCAGAGCCAAGTCTGTTGACTTACCCTGTTGATACGCATACTGACTCTCACTTAGAGGGCGTGTTTTCAGAGCGTGGTCCTTTAAGTACCTATCCACTAGCATTTCCAAAGTCTTAAGCAGAAAGGATGTTAGGCTAATTGATCTATATGACTGGGGCGTTTGGTCAGAAATTCTGCCTTCGGAAGGTAGATGACCTTCACCTTCCTCCATATTACCGGAGTGTGTTTAAAGGCTAAGCTGGCCTTGAAGATCTTACTTAGTTGTGGCACTAATACCGCTTCACCCTTCTGCAGTAGGACCGGATATCATCCTCCCCCGGTGATTTGAAGGGCTGGAATTCGTCTATGGCCCACCTTATTTTATCTGGTCTTGTAATTGCAGTGGCATGTTGCCAGTCTTCCCTACTGGGTCTACCTGCCTCTTGGGGATTTCTGACTACCTCCTGCCGACTTAGATCAATGGTAGCTCCTGGAAAATGTGCTTTTGTCAGCAGCTCCAAGCTTTCCTGTGCCGTTTTTGCATAGTCTCCGTCAATTTTCTTGAGGAGATTCACCTTGTCATTAGAGCCCTACTTGGCCAGAACTTTGTGGATTCTGGAGCATTCTGAGGTCTCTAGAACCTCCTCACAGAATCTTCTCCATGAGTCCCTTTTTGCCTTTCGGATCTCCTTATTATATAGAGTGAGCTTACTCCTGTATAGGTCCCAGTTTTGGTTCAATTTGGCTTTATTAAACAGCCTTTTCACCTCGGTTTTTAATCCCTCCAGGTAATTGTTCCACCAAACTGTTTTCCCTTTGCGTTGCCTTGTTCGTTCTGGGCAGTTTTCTCGGTAGGCATTAAAAAATTGCCTCAATAACCTGGTCAACTGCCACTTCTAGGCTTTCTCTCCCTTTTATAGCGACTGTCCCTTCCTTAAGTGACTCTCTGAGGGATATATCGTATCATTCCCAGTTCGTCTCTCTTGGATTTCTGAACTTACTCACTATTGGGGGTGGTGATTAAAGATCAAATCTTATATGCCTGTGATCGGAACATGATGGTTCCTGTGAAACCCTCCAAGCTACTATGTTATCACTTATTCTGTTGGTACTTAAGGTCAGGTCTAAAACCTCTTTCCTAACTACTGTGACAAAAGTAGGTTATGTACCTCTATTGGCAATAAATAACCCTTCCCTAAGTATGAATTCATAAAATGACTCACCTCGTTTGTTGATGTCCGTACTAGCCCAGATGGTATGGTGGCCCTCTCTCGGCAATAGGCTACGGCAGCCTTTAATACCTGTGGAGGACATGTTGGCTCGTCTCCTGGGCAGTGGGCGGAATAGACGACTACTCTTTTCATCCCGCTCTGTGTTTGGTATAAAAGGACTCCTATAACAAAATCCCCGGAGCATAACCCCGGGATTAGTACACAATTAACCATTTCACTATGTATTATACATGCTCTTGGCCTTAATGCTGGCTTATGGTAGAGTTACGTACCTGTTTGTTGTTTGAAGCCTGCTATAGTCCTTCCATGTACCCAGGGTTCCTGCAGAAGGGCCACATCTATGCCTTCTTTTTCCCACCTTCGACACAGCACGGCACTGGCAGCCTTGGCGTGTTTAAGGTTTGCCTGCAGGAGCCTAACGCTGTCTTCTAGGTTGAAGACGAGGAGTCTTCTGTGGGCTCTGTGACCCTGGTTGGCTCCCCCTGTTCCATGGCCTCAGCCTCCTCCCTGACCGGTGACGGTCTTTTGAGAGGGCTTTTGCCACCTTGAGGGTCGGCTTTTCCAGGTCTAACCTCTGTAGAAGTGTAAAAGTGTCCATATAAATCCCACGAGTAGCTAGGGAAGTTCTTGTCCACCTCCTCAGAGCCCCGCATGAGGAGGTAAGGCAGGGATACAAGGGTGGCCTGGTGCCCCCAGGGGACCGTTCGAGGCCACATTCCCCGTTACCATCCAGTACATCGGCACGGTACCTTCACACCTTCACTTGGGGGAGTTGGTCCGCGGTGACAGCTTTTGCAAAGGCTTTTGAGGAGTTTTACGTCCTCTCACCCTACTTATGGCTGCCACTGATCAGGATCTTTGACACAGATGCCTCCACTTCTGACCGTTCCCCTATCCGCCACCCGGGGACGCGCCTGGTAGGCCTCCACACCCGCAGGTACAAACATCTAACAATAATAGTATATTAAAGTATGGATATTAAGGTCTTTAAAACAAGCGTGATTTTTCGAGCACGACGGCGAAGCCGGAGTACTTGTATTTTGATGGTTTGAAGTTCGAGTTCTTTGAATGTCAATAGTATCAATTTAAATACTATTTCCTAAGATTCGAAAAGTCGAAATATTAATATTTGAAACAATACCAACGGTACTTTTCATTTTAATTTATAAATTTGACATTGTTAAATATTGTTCGAATAAAAGTTTTGACGTTACAAACTACTCCTGTCAGATCCACAATAAAAAATTGTCATTTAGACATGATTTAGACCATAGATTTAGACTTCGTTTCTCGAGTTGTTGATGTTGCCACGGTAACTTTAAAACACGCGCGTTTTTTAAAGTTCGATTTAAACACGCTGAGTCGTGCTTTAAATAGGTAAAATGGTTCACCAATAAAAAAAGATATTTTTTTAGACGACGCCATCTGAAAGTTGCTCGTTCTGTATTCATTTACATACCGAAAGTTGCGTTTTGAGTGTTCCATGTAGTGAAAGTGACACTTCCGATGTAGTGAAAGTGACGCTTTCGGGACGATTTAATCAACGAACAAGGAGAGGTTCATTTTATGGTTGTTTTATTTTTATTTTTAAGTCTTATTTTATTTAGTTTATAAGATAGTACAAAATAATATGCAAATAATTAATAAATTAATATTGACATTGCAAATATCATTAAGTACCTACATTATATTGTTCAAGAAATGAAATGTTTCTAATTCTCTATTATTTATTTTCTTTCCTCAGTGTAATTGAAAAAGTTTTGGATCTTATGCGTCGTCTGTTGCTCGACTCGCTTTGCTCGTCTTGCAATTTTCAGACTCGTTCAACAAAGTAGCACTCTCAGTCCTTGGTATACAAATAATTATTGCGATATCAATATAAAGGTATCGCAAACACAAACAAAAGTATCATCAAGGAGTCAGTATTGATTGACACTGGAAATGGGATATTCAGTAGTAATACCCCTATTATCTTTGAGCAACACGCTTGAAGGATTCTCTACGACAAAATTTTGAGTATTTATCAAGACCCGAGGAGTATTCGATAAGATAATTTTTTACTTTGTAGCTTTCAAAAAATTGATTGCCAATCTGATGTTTAATAATTTTCAATACAAAACTTTATCAATTTTAATCAAATAGTATTCATTTTTATTTAAAACTACAGTTGTGAAAAGTACAATTGGTAAATTCATTGTATCGTTAGATGCAATACCTAATCTTCGCGACATTTTTAATCCAGTTGTCAGTTTGACGTTTTTGCTTAATATTTAATAAAAAGTAAACACCAAACTGAAAACACCACATGTAGGTTATTATTATATCGCTGTAATACAGCGGTGATTGGATGAAATTTGACACATGACTTGAAATTAAGTAATTTGATTGGTTACTATATTCAGTAAAGAATTATCACATTAATAATAATAGGTACAACAGAGCCAATAAAACCCGATTTCACCAACCATTTCCTGAAGTTAGGTAATACCTAAATCAGATTCAGGAATACCCAAATGCAATTTACGGTTCACCACGTGCTAATAAATAACTAAGAGTGCTAGAAAATCAAAACTAGGCAGTAAAACTGATTCTCTGCCGTGTGAAACATATAGTTCTTTTTACGATTGTTTGTACCTACAGTGTTAAGACTCACAAAATACTGTTTCACTGAATATGCAATATATACTTCACACTCGACACCACAGAGTTCACATATTTACCCGAGAAGCTATTTTGGCTCCTCACCTGATCCTTAGATTATGAACGCATTCCATGTCATTGGTCATTTTTGGTTGAGTGCTGATTATCCATGGCTGATTATATTCAAATAATTTTATCTTGATAGGTAATTTCAGGCAGCAAATAATATGTTGAAGTCAATCTCCTGGGTATACAAAATTATGTTGCACAAGTTTTTGTTAAACTACTATCCCTGGATTCTCAAAATATTTGAATTTATCCATTATTGACCTAGGTTAACAATAGAAAAAAATTTTAACCACTAGTAGAGAAATTCAACTTCTCAATTGGCTAAAAAACGTAATAATTGTCAACTTCATAGTAGTGGGTTTGATATTTCTGTGTGGAAAAAGTTCAAAAGAGTGAAAAAACTGATTGAATTGCTGAAACTATTCAGACTTATGCAACAATTTCAATAAAAAAAGCAGCGATAGCTTGTCTCCGCTTTTTTTTGTTTACTCAACGTTTTCTCATCAACTTCATTCCGTTCTACACAAAATCTTTACGAGAGTGTCTTAAAATTGTAACAAAACTATCATGACGAAGAAGAAGGTACAGCATAACAGAGCGACGTTTCTCGATATAGGATTATGTTCGAAACGAGGCTCATCTCCAGCTTGATGAAAATCCCGTGTGCTCGTTAGAGAGACTGATCTCCTGCTGCTAGGCAACAACAACGAAACGAAAATTAAAAACATTTCTTTGATGTAAGCGTAGTCGTGATTCAAAGACGTCACTTTAATTGGGTCGTCCCATATAACGTTCTCAATATATATTATATGGAAGGTCGGAAATAAGTTTATATTATTATATGTGGAGTTTCTTTTGTTTTTAATGTAACAAAACGATCTCGTCAATATCTTTACGAAGATCAACTTGGAGATATTTGAATGGTTTGGCAAGTTTATCTGAAGCTACTGGGCATCGGTAAGAGGCGAGGAAACATGGCGCATATCTGTTTTTTTAAATTTGTTAACGTACAAATGGCGTACGGTACCTATTTTACCAAGTAAATTTGAAAATACAAAGGTCACTGGCAATACCTTCGCCACTTGATAAATCAATATCAATCAATTGACGAAGCGAGAGGGAAGAACAAACGCACGCGCTTGCCAATAAGAAGTCAGCTTTCGATAAATATCACCAATTATGTAATTCGAAGGGTGTGGTAATTATGGTTTTCGTACAACGCTGCCAGAGCTTAAAAAAGCCCATAACTAATTTGGAAAAGGGTATTTTTTAGTATTCATAAATTGAAAAAATAATGTTAATAGAAAAAATCCAAGGAAAGAAGCACATTGAAGAATTAGCGTTTCATCATATTGTTAATAATAAAAAGTCCCTTTTCTAATTATTATCGATATATACTTAGCACTCTAGCTTTTCCATAGTTAAACGTAGCAATATCGAATGTTTTAGACTGCATTCCTTTCACGGCTTCAGATAAACTTGCCAAAGTATATTTTCAGTAGGAATACTATAAGTACTATAAAATAATCAGGTTATACATCGATAAACTTGTTGCATGATTACAAAGAGTGTCAGTTGGACAGTCTAAATAATCCGACCATAGAATCCGACCGCGAAGCGGGAGGATTATTCTGTCAAACTGACACGATTTGTAATTATGCAGGAAGTTTGAGAAGTATAACCGTATTTATTTTGAAGTACGTATTGTATTTGATACGATTATTTGTTGAGTAAATATAATAGTATATTGTAAGTATGTATATTGTATATGGTAACACAGAAGTTTGGGAATATGCTTTTCCACGAATTATACATACTATTTTTTCTTCGATCGTTGATTTACATTTAAAAAATCTTCCATTCAAGATGAAATCAAGTAAGTTTAGATAGGTTCATATTGAAATATAGAAGTGGTAACCATGAAAATTACTTTGACAAAAGTAAAATAATTTCTCTCCGATCGAATATATTAATGAATCACTTAATAATAAAGTGGAAGTGGCTAGTAAAATATTCAACACCCCTGCCTTGACTTCAGATGAAAATGATAGAAACGAGATAAACCAAACAATTATCCATGCAGCTTCAACGTCTATAAATTCTCGTTGTCCTCCAGTACAATTTAGAAATTGTACAAACTTTACAACAATTAATTTGTGTTCAAGAATATCGTTATAAATTGAATGTTCGTTTTATTGCTTTTATAACAACTTTATCAATATGAAAATCGAAGCCATACTTTGTTTCATTTTATTGTAATAATCCATTTGTAACATTACCGCACGCTACAGCAGTGCGGTAAGAATATTACCGCACTGTTATTTTCTAATTGCTTAGCACCTGCCCACTATTCTGGAATGTTGAGCTTTGCGCATAGAAAACAGGTCAAAATAGTGTCACTTTTCCCACGATCGGAGAAAATAGTTATTTTCCTAACAAGAGCGGAAAGTGATACTTTCCCGCACGCGACTGCAGTTGACCCGAACGACGCGAAGCGGAGTTCGGGCAAGCGGTCAAGGGCGGGGAAGACACTTTACGCATGAGTTAGGAACATTATTTTTTCTACGACCGTATATACCAAAAAGTATATCAACCCATTTTTCAAAATTTATTTTATTTTAACATGCATATACAAAACTCTAACCAAAAACTATTATTATTATTATCAATTATTATTATAAATATTATTATTAGAAACACAATTTGTTGCATTCTGTGAATTACTTAAAATTGCCGGTCCAGGGGAGTTATTTGGTGTTAACTGGTGAGTGAATGACGTTGATGAGGATGGCATCGTTTGCAGGTCACATAAAGATGACGATGAAGGTGACGGCAACAATTTTAAGTCATTTGTAGATGAAAGACTTTCATTTGATATATTTTTCTTATATCAAGCCCAGGTGGTTTGATGGGTGTTTTATGACACTACTTTGAAGAATGTATAAGGTTACATCAAAATATTTTCATTATTTTATATTTTCAGAAAATTAAAAATGCAACAAAAAGCTAGAAAACATGTAGGTTTTATTTGATGGACTATTTATTCACCTGGTGTAAGAATAGTTATAACTTCCGAAGTAAAAAACTATCTAATAAGGTCAAAATTTGCATAATTTTACTTGTGACACTTTCAAAGCTAAAATGCGTGCGGGAAAGTGTGTTGAAGCGCACGGTAGTAGAAAAACAATTTATTGATTTAGATACAAATTGGTACAATGGAAATTACAATCCAAATCGACTCATTTTTGATGAACGTCAGAATTTGACGGTAATGTAATGTTTGTGTATAGTTGCATGGTGTAATAGAGTAGAAGGTGTGCTCACACGGAAGACGAATTTTCATCATGTTCTGCGCACCTTCCAAAACGCCGCCATATTGCAAAACATATGTTCAATGTTTTGAATGACTGTCATAACTAGGTATAACCTACACAACCAAAACTTACTTGTTGTAATCGTTCATTTTTGTAATAAATTGTGAACTCTGAACATTGGAACATTAAGTGAGTGTCTTTAACTTAAATAAAGATTTTGTCTCTTGTTTTCGTTTCAAATTCAGTTATTTGTCAAGCGTTTGATTTCGCGAGTTATTTTCTGATTGGTTGATTTTTCAATATGGCGAAGTTTTTTTTGATTGGTCGTGTGCGGTAACATACCTTGTTTTCTATTACTCTATGTATTGTTGTATATTTATGTTGATGTGGTTACTATGGAAATTAAATTATTGTAAAATTTTCGATTGGTAGAGCTACTCTATGTATAATCACTTGTGAAATTTTTGATTGGTAGAGCTACTCTATGTATAATCAGGTATTATCGAAATTATAAAAGGGTAACTTAACTGAATTGATCGTTCTGATTGGTTGAAAATGATAAGAGAAAAAAAATCGGTAAATAGTAAATTATTTCATTGCTTTATTTTCAAAATATTTTACACCAAACTTCGTACCATTTCAAACAGTTTGGCAAGCGTGCCGTTGGTTGCCTACCCATGGTAAAGACCGTTTCCACATACTTTCAGTTTGTACAGAAATTTTACTACAATTTACCTACAAAAATCCCATATTTCATGCTAAATTGAAGAAATTGGAAAAAGTTTGAGCAGGTAGTGTGTATAATAATTAAAATTAATAGAGTGAAAACTTCGTGACCTCGCCCGGTACGTTTTCTTATTGTATATAAAAAAATAATTTCTTCAAACTATCTTGGCCAACGATCAAAAGGCCTAATGACCTGGAAAACGAAGTTTCAAAGAAGTTTTAGCGATTGGGAGTTTAACAAATTAAAAAAAAACAACGAATTCTCTTTGTTCTTTTTACTTTAGTACATAATTTTCAGTGTGTCTGGCAGAGAAAATGACACAGAAAACATCTTATCCAATAAATCAAGGGCTTTGTTTTTCCGCACGTCCAGTTCCAATTTCTCCATCGATGCTTCCGGTGACGGCAATCTCCAGTTTGGCTCCGTGATCGGCCTCCAGAGGACCATGAGATATATACTAGAAATACTATTTCAAGCAACGAGCTTTCTGACGAAGTCTGGGAAGTAGCGTACCAAACAAGAGTTGTATTATTTCCAGACAACATTTTATAAGCAATATCGGATATTTACGAGGTTATTCAAATATCATTCAGTAATTTTATTGTGAATGATGTTAAAACAAAAACTGTAAACTGCAAAAATACTTTAATTGCAAAAAATTCCATTCTTTCGTTTTACTAGCCGTCACCGATGCGGATTATTGTTTCACTGCAATAGATGTAGGAGCTTACGGATGACAGCTGAAGCTTTGAATGTTGGGAAATACCTGGCACGAAAGCAACTTGACCTACTAGAGAAAACAGCATTTCTAGGGACACTGCTGCCATTATTACCCTATGTATTTGTAAAAGATGTAGTGTTTGCTATTGAGGGACATATACTAAAATCAAATGGACGCAAGAAAATATTGGAAGTTCGTCAAAAGCTATTTACCTACGACCCCCCCTGTAATCGGTCAATAACACACAGTCGGTATCAATGTAATGACATCTATTACGCACTGTAAAAAAAACGCACAGCTGTAAAGTAAATCGCACGGCTTCCCTAGCAACATCTTAGCAACTGTCAATAGACGTCACCATTTTATTCAAAATTTACTATTTGAAAACATTCGCTATGGCCACGTTTGACTGTGAAAATCCCAAATGACTAAGTATATGTATTGATTATAATTGAAAAATGGACTTTCGATTATCAACAATATATTAATAATGATTAAACGTGAGTTCTTTAATGTGCTTCTTTCATTGGTAATAGAGTAATAGAGATGGAGTTTACCAAGCACCTCTAATTATGTAACTGTTATTTCTTATGCTTATTATAAAAAATACAAGTACCAGTAGGTCCTAGGTAAAGTATAGTACGTAACTCGTGTTGTAAAGCATTTTACGCACTCACTCACTCCGTTCGTGCGTAAAATGCTATACTATTAACTACCGTTAATAGTAGTTTGTGCAACTAGTGTGGATATGATGGCCATATCGCACGAGGACGAAGTTTCAGCACGACGCTAGGCGGAGTGCTCAATCGTTCGAGTGCGATATGGACAATCCACACGAGGCGAACAGTATATTTTTTCTACGACCCACTTAGGAAAAAATGTATTGAATAAACATTTTAATAAACTGTAATATAACTTCAAATTAAAAATTTTCAACAATTTCATTTATAATTTTACCAATTCAATTTTATGTTTCCACTAATTTTTTGTGGTAAGCGTACAGTTCTTGAATGTACAATTTGTATAATGCTACGGTACCGTATCATTATCTATAATAATGAATATTCTGCTAAATATTTCAAGCGTCTACCTGATGTTCTTATCAATATTGAGCAGAATAATTATTTAAAAATGAAATTAACTTTAAAAAAAAACTTCTTCGCAGGGGATTGAACTCAAGGGATCTATTCACTAACAGTGAGAGCTCCTACGAAAATACACACTTAATAAAGTGCGCATGCGAGCTCTCTCGAAATTGCAAATTATGATATAGCCCGCATGCGCACTTTATAAGTGTGTATTCTCATAGGAGCTCTCACTGTTAAGGAATAGACCCTTTGGTCTATCCCGTGAGGGTCTGGTATGTTTACCACTCGACCACTGATGCATATGCTGATGTTTTATCTATAACGTCAAATGTATACCATCATTTTACATTGAGAACTTTCATGAATTCATTCGTAATCTGGGCACTTGAAAACGTTGAAATTCGCGATGATATTGAGTGAACAGGAAAAAAGTTTTTTTTTGTAGAGCTGTGTGATAGTTGTAGCAAGATTCCCGATATTCAACGTGGCCACTGCGTTTTTTGGTTGACCCGCCTTTTGAACTGTCCGTTAGAGTAGTGTGCTAATTAGTTCTTTAGAGTGAACATGTAAAACTCTTTATCATTTACCGGCTTTTCTCATTTCTATTTTTACCGTCATTTACTTTTATTTTTATAACCATTTTATATTGTGAGTGATTAAATCGTCACTGAACGGAAAAATTTACCACCCTCCGACGATTTTTATATTGTCAACCTGTTACAAAGTTAAATTTGTTTTTGAAAAATTCAGTGATTTTTCTTACAAAATAAATTTGATTTGTTTTAGTATTTACTCTTCACGGATATGTTACTGCTTACTGTACAATAAAGGATTTATAAACTTTTATTACCAATTCCTTCAGATCAGATGACCAGTCAACCATATATTGTGAAACGTTCTTTACAACCACATGTGTATTTTAAAATAATGTTGTCGTTTTAAATGTGTAGAAAAAAAAGTATGTCTCATCTCAACCAGGTGATGAGTAATGTCATCCTATGGACAAAAAAAACATAAAAGCAATTAAAAGTTCTTATCAGAAAGTAAGATGTCAGCTATTCGCCTACGTAGTCCTGTAATCACCGTGGAAAATGTATTCTTTGTGGCGGAAAATAAGTATTCACGCTTCAAAGCGCACGAACTTTTTGTAATTGGCTACCAGAAAAGGAAACACTGGAAAACTTCTGGATATGAGTTTTTCCTGTAAAATGAAATTACGTTGGCTATTTTTCAAACAGAACTGTCGGAAACATAAATCAAAACATAAGAATCTACATATAAATGTGCGGATTATTAAAAATGGACGTTCGCAAAATAAAATTGCTTCAAGGGAAAATCGTTTTTCAAATTTGAATAAAAATATTAATCCATATTTTCGTTTAATACCTTTTCGGCTTGAAAATTTAATTATTTATTCATATTTGACGGTGTTCCATCTCATTATTAGAGGCTTCTTGGAAGTATCCATAACGGAACTGTTTGTCGTCACTTCGGTCTATCTTTGCGGTACAAATTATATATATTCCGTTAGATTTCGCTGTCTCGTTGTAAATCGACAAAGCTGATTGTTCAGCAGTATATTGGAGTTGAATCGGTTTATTGTGCCTGATATTAGACAGTAACATATTTATCAAATTGCAGGGATCTGGTGGAATTTTGCTAAAACTATCCTCCAGAATTGTACAAAAATAGCGGTTTCTCCCGAGAGGCTGTCGTCAAAACACCTTTTTTCCCGGGACTCCTCCAAAAAGGACATTCACCTTCCTGCACATCATATTCAGAGAATTTTTCTTTCTTGACACTTACGCCAAAATTTTTGTCTTGGGTCTAGGTATGTACTGCCAGCATTTTTTTATTTAGTCATAGTTAATCTACTACCCACTTTGCTCCTTTTTAATTTCATATCAGCTATTGTTAAAAAAATGTAACTTTAATACCTTCCACTAATTGGCAGATACACTGTATAGTACAAAACTATCTTTAAAATGTGGCCAATATTAAACTACATATCTTTTATTTGAAACATTTTTCGATAACATCTGCCAATTAGATGTAATAAATCCAAATTATACGCTGCGCCACCTTGTATGTTTTAAAAGTTTTATTTGCTCAATTCCAATTGATGAATACAATCGTCCCGTTTGCCATAGCTGTAATGATATTGTGACCGTTAAGCACATGCAAACAATTTTCTACTACATATCAACAATTTGATCTAAGGCCTAACTTCAAGGAAATGGTCCACTGCCCAACCGAAATCAAGAAAGTCTTACAGTTCCTGAAAGCTACTAATCTATACTGTGAAATTTAAATTTAAATTTGTAATAATTATATGTAAATATTCGTATCTATTTTTTCTGTGCCAATGACCAGCGCTGTCGAGGCATGTTAAGCTAAAATAAAAAAATTAAAAAAAAAATAGAATTAAAAATCATTTTAAAAAAATGTGATTTTTTATACAAAATAAATTTAATTTATGTTTTAGTATCCAAATTTTACGGACAACGGATTTGTTAAACTGTTTACCGTACAATGAGAAATTTATGAACATTTATTACTAAATCTTCAATATCAGATGCAAAGTCAACGAAATATTGTGAAACGTTAATTGTTTAACTGAAACGCAAAATGGTATATTATGCAATGAGCACAAAATTATGCCCATTTTTCACGAGTATGAAATTTGCAGCACGAGCCGAAGCCCAGTGCTGCAATTCATACTAGTGAAAAATGGCCGTTTTGTTGCGAATTGCATACTATACTTTTTCTATGACAACATATCGTTCACATTTAATGCATGCATACATTGCAAAAATTTTGAAAGAAATAAACTGATAATATTTCATTAAGTTATGAAATCAAACAATTTTATTTTGTAAAATCTACATTGTAATTTAAACATAAAGTGACGCGTTTCGCTAACACAGTAGCTTTATCAAACGTTGGAGGTATAATGAGAAACTTTCTATTTTACAAAATAAAATTGTTTGATTTCATAACTTACTATGGATCTACATCAAGTAAAAGCCTCATCTATTCAATATTTCATTACTTCGAATTCGTCACTATTTAATGGGATTTATATCAGAATTAAAATATAAATTGAAGAAATATGTGAATATTTTCTTTATTGCTATTTCTAATTGGTACACAGAAATAGAAGGCTGTAAAAAAGTAATTATAGAAAACAACAAACTATGAAATTACTTGTTACCTACTTAAACTTTGACAGAAACGATTTGCTGACATTTCATCAATTTGTCGCTGGACGCCATAATTTGACAAGCCGTAGTCGTCGTGATTTTAGAGTGAACCTAGACCTAAGTAACACGAAATATTCCATTTCGCATTTGTTGCTTAGCAACTTGCCTAGCAGCCGATGCAAAAAAGGAATTCTGTACAATATGTGCTTGTTTATGATTGAAGTTACGGTTATAAAATGAACATTTATCGAGTTTGTCGTGGAAAAAATAAATTTTTTGATGTAATTAAAAATAGTATATTATGCAATGTGCACAAAATGATGCCCATTTTGCACGACTATGAAATTTGCAGCACGAGCCGAAGGCAAGTGCTGCAATTCATGCGAGTGCAAAATGGCCATTTTGTTGCGAATTGCATACTATACTTTTTCTATGACAACATATCGTTCACGTTTAATACATGCATAAATTGCAAAAACTTTAAAAGAAATAAACTGATAATATATATTTCCTTACTACGAATTCGCCGCTAATGGGCTTTCTATCATAATTAAAATATAAATTGAAGAAAAATGTAAATATTTTCATTATTGCTATTTCTAATAGGTACACAGAAATAGAAGTCGTAATTTTCGTGATTTTAGAGTGAACCTAAACCTAACACGAAATATTCCATTTCGCATTTGTTGCTTAGCAACTTGCCTAGCAGCCGATGCAAAAATGAAATTCTGTACAAAATGTGCTTGTTTTTGATTGAAGTTACGGTTATAAAATGAACATTTATCGAGGTTGTCATAGAAAAACTATATTTTGTGGGTAACCTAATTAAAATTTTGTTTCCCAGTATTTAGATATTTTAATGATATTAATCAACCAAATTCAACCAGAAAATACAAATATTATGCATTAAACTCCGAAGTAGACTGTAATTAAGGTCGAAAAAGTTTGTCCTCCCTCGTTGGAACAAATAATCGCTGTAAACTTACTGGTACACTTTCGTCTCGTTCTATTTTTAACCCACAAGCTTTTTTCGCTAGTTAATTTGTACGTTCTGATATAGGTCACACAAAAAGAAGGAGAAAAACAACAATAAAAAGTGACATTACACATAATATATTGCTACTGGCAGTCACCAGAAGGAAGTAGGTAGGAAAAATACGGATCCGTTGTTATTACAATAAAAAATCATTCGGGCGGAATACCAGGCGGTTTTAGATACAGGGTAGTTGAGAGAAAAGGCAATTATTTGAAACAGAAAAGGATAAATAGTATATTATTCACAAATGTGGTGAAGACTTTTATTATTTACCGAGCGAGGCTTATAAATATCTTCACCACCAAGGTGTATATACAATTTCCCTCCAGTAGCCAAATTTGAGACAAAAATTAAAAATAACTCACAAACGCACCACGAGAAGCGCTTACTTCGTCGTCTGACTGACAAGTACACTGTCAGTTTTCGATATATTATGAACTTACTCGTTATGTCATCAATCATTTTTGGTTGAGCAAGAATTTTAAACTCATGACATTTTTATTCAAATAATTTTATCTTGATAGGTAATTTCAAGCAAAAGATATGTTAAATACAATCTCCTGGGAATACAAAATTATATTGCACAAGTTTTTGCTGAACTACTGAATCCTGAATCCTCAAAATATTTTAATTTGTCCATTAATGACCTAGATTATTAATAGAAAAAATTATTAACCACTAATTGAGAAATTCAACTTCTTAGTTGGCTAGAAGAAGCAATAATTGTTAATTTCACAGCTAGTAGTGGAAAAACCTTTTATTTAAATATGACTATGTTCAGCTGGACTCAACGGTTGAAACTAAGCACAAAACATTCTGAGTGTGCTGGCAGCTAGTCTCCATGATGCTGGCCTTCGTTCATTAAACATACTAGATGAATAACCCGCTATACTGACGACACAATTTGTTTATAACCAACATCTAAATAATAATTGTTTTTCTCATTTCAGAAAAAGGATAGCAATACACACAGCAAAGATTAGTGATTCCAATAACAGTGACGTGCTGTATGAGGTTTTCAATGGAATACTTATCTCAATTTTATTTATTACTCGAGGAATGAATCTTAGGTGCCGTCGATATTGGTATATAAGCATGTAAAGTTACACATTGTTTACTTTCACACATGTCTGTAAGTAAAAAACTGCGTAAATTTTCTTATAGATTTCAATGTCCTTGAACCGAAAAAAATATTTGAAGGGCGTGATTTTCACCCCTTCAAATAATCAGCGCCTATTAGTATGTTATAGAATTTGAAGTAGATGAAATCATTTTTTTTGGATAAATATTTCTTCCACAGTAAGCTTTAACAATTGTTGATTTTTAAGGGTTAAAACATTATGAAATTGTATCCTAAATGAATATCCATATTTGCTGCTTGAAATTACCTATCAAGATAAAACTATTTGAATAAAAATGTCTTTCATGTTTTTACAGAAGTATCATCATACCTTGTAAATTACAATATTTTGATATTTATTAGTTTAAGTTGGAATTTGTTATTGTTTTATTTATTCTTGAATCTTTAAGACTGTTTTTTATAGAAATAAGTGATGTTTTCCATCGAAACTTACTTGGTTTGAACTTAAGAGTAAAACTGTGTCTGTTTTTTTGAATTTTATTAATTTCACTACTTATTTTCTATTGGCTGTTTTTGTATGTTATTTTGGATATTTTATATAATGGAAAATGTCAAATTAATGATATTTTTTTAGATGCAAAGGGTTTTTTTCATTCTCCTACCATAAACTTCTTTATAACATTGTTATATACCTAATACAATATTTACAGCTGAATGATTTAGCACAATAAAGTTATTTCTTAGTCTTGACTTGAAAGATGAAAAAAACAAATATTAAAGTGCAAAATCATTTAATTGCAAATATTGTACAATAATACACGTATCTTGAAGGCTTAAGAATTCAAAAACCGCGCGTCCTGGAGATAGTTCATACCTGTAGCCAACGTAGGCGCTAGTGGTAACTTTACCCCACAAAACACTACACGCTTAATAGCTTTCTTACTCTTTTTTTGTGTGTTTTGGAAGCCTTTCTGATGCCGGGAGCACTGCAACCTATTGGCTTATTGTACTCAACTCCCAAATTTAGTCCACCAATCCAGTTATTTCCGTACCTTCGAGTAGACGATATAGGTCTATTGGATGTGTGCCACATACCTCAGATGGCACATTGGCTTCTCCGAAGATTGTTTGTCTCCTCGAGTTCGGTGCCTCACAGTCAGATAAGAGATGGGTTACGGTCTCGGTCCCCATGCCATAAAGTCTGCAGCTTTGAGGTCCCCGTTATATAACCTTATTTTATGCAGGTGATATTTTACTGGGGTTACCCGTTAGATAACCTGTAATAATTCTTAGCTCATTCCTATTAATATTCAGTAGTTTTTCGGCCCGTTTCACACATGTGTCACCTATGAAGGTTTTACTGTGTACCTGCTTTGGAGTGTTCCTCCACTGAAGTCTATGTTGGCTTTGTACCCATTCTTGTATTTGCCCTTGGACTACCTTCTTTGTGGTCCCAAGAGCTCTTACTCCTATCCATCTATCAATGGTCTGCATTATTGTACTTCAGACTATACATTATAAGGTAATCCATGAATTATAGTGATGCCTTTTATAACGAGCTATTGAGAGGGAGAAATATTTAAACACCATGCTAGATAGGGGATTTGTTGTGTATCTCTATAGGGGGATATTTTTGTTAGGGTATTTTTTGTTTTGGGGTATTTTGGCTGAGCTAAAACTAACTGGCATATTTCCTTCTGAGATTTTCTGACCGTACACCATAAAAGACAAATCCTGTTTTATAAAAAGGCAGCTTCAATTTTTCCGACGTTTTGCGTACAAGCGAGGACTTTTTTCAAGACATTTACTGTTAGAAATATATTGAATCTGCGCTATCAGTTTTTAACTTTGCAGAAGTTGAAGTCTGTAAACTACTGTATTGAAAAGTTGAGATTTAATCATAAAAAAATGAATGATATAAATTCCTGAGACAAATTCTCATGCCATTTTGAATAGAAAGCGACAAAACTGTTGTTATCTCCGACGCTACCCTAAATCGCTTAATAAATACAAACTCGACGCTTCCAAGAATATCTCGAGAATCATTAATTCCGAACATCACAAAAATTACAGAATAAAAAGGCAACAATGCCCTATCTGGATGAATCTCGTCGCCTTTTTTTTATTATCTCCAAACAAAAGTGTTGTACCCATAGAATAAATAAATGCCAACACAAGAGATTTGGGATCCGGACATGACAATCCAGGTCTCTGGAGTCTGGGGAAAGTGGAGAGTTACCATGGAAACACCTTCGCGTAGTGCATAGCTTCAGTTCTATTGCAACTCTCACTCGATGTGTGCGTACAACGTAGGCCATTTCAGACCCTTTTAATCTGTTTTAAACATCCTCGTTCTCAAGATAGTAAATGAAAAATAAAAGTATGTAGTTTGCTTGTAAATCCGACGATATTGAAAAATCGGAGATGAATAGATACGTGGGGTTTTATCATACTTACATTCTTTTTTCTTTTGATTACTTTGATTTGATGAAAAGACTGTAAGCAGTTTGTCGGTCGATATTAGCCAGTTTCCACAAAGTTTTAATGAAATTCTTAGCGGATCTGAGCCTTTGAATGCTCTCCGCCTCTGCATCTTCGACTCAATTTGCTCTTACATATTATGACCATTGATTTTATTATTTTCACTGTTGCTTTCATACCATGGAGTCGGTTAATCTTCATATATTTCAAGATAATAGTATGAATCTGGAAATTACTCTCCTAAAAGTGACCGTTCACTAAAAGTAAACATCTACTTCTCGGGCTATATGCCACGACAGATAATTAATTACAGTTCAAAGTTAAACGAGGTTGGGATATCTTCATATAACCAACCATTCTGGTTTATAATGAAAAGGGACAGTATGAGTTGTATACCGGTTTCGACGTATTTGCGCATGCTCAATTCAAGGTAGATATCATCTCCAGTCCAGAATTATGCTCTCAGAGCAAATTTCGTCTGGGCGTTTGTTTGTCATTGAGCTAGGCCTCAACCACAAGTGACTGATGACATGAGGAGTGCGTTCCTAATCGATGGAGTAGGTGAGGAGCGAGAACAGACAGTGTACGTATCAGTCAGATGACGGGGTAAATGCTTCTTGTGGTGCGCTATGGTGGAGAGTGTGAAGTATATCATTATATTAAATGTTATATGAACGCTTTATATGTTTTTTTCTCAAATTGCGCATGTTTTCAAAGTAAAACATAGCCAAGATTTTGTAAATTTTTTGAATGTGATCGTTAATTCATTGCACTCAAAATTGGTGATTATAAACTATAGGAATAATGGTATTTTCTCCACTACTAGCTTCTTCTAGCCAACTGAGAAGTTGAATATCTCTTTTAGTGGTTAATATCGTCAAGGAGGTTCTGTTAATGGCCATGGTACGATTGCGCTCAGCTGGTGTAAACCCCGAAGTAGGAGTGGGCCAATTGAGGTTAAGCCTATGGCAAGAAGCGCTTACTGCGCTACCTCTGCTACAGGCAGCCAATGATGCAATTGAACCCAGGTTTGTGTTTAATAAGCCCTACAAAATACAAATAAAACAGAACACAGAGTCAAATGCTGCAAATGCAATACGCATATATACAGAGGGCACAAAAATGGAAGAAGGCTCAGGATGTGGAGTTTACTAGAGTGCCACCAAGATTTAGCTAATTCCTCGGCAGATAACAATATCATCCTGAGGTAAGTTGAAGGGCACGACAGGAGTGAAGGTGTGGTGAAGACATGTATAAGCCTTGCACCTTATTCCGCTTGGAGCAAAGCTCCACGTTGAATAATTTTGGTGCTTGGTCAATAATAATAGTCGATAATGTTTATTACTCATTGACTTTAGCACAATAATTTAATTTCAAACAGTTTTAGTTGTGAGTAATATAAATTTGCACTGTAATAGCGGTTTCAGACAGATTGTTCATTATTGCACAATTCACTCTCTTTTCCAGATGAATAGCAGTTATTCCACCGATAATTGTAATAATGGATCTTTTTGGAACTTTTGTCAATTTATGCATTCTTCCAGCAGCTCCACGCTTTGATACATTATTCTCTTGTTTCAGTTGCCTGTAAAATCATATTTCTATCATTGTTTGCGTGAATCGCGACTAGAACAAACCAAATTTCTTTTTGTCTTCTATCTCAAATCCCTACTTACACTTGCTTCCGGCGTCGGTGATTAGCTTCGAAGTGCGAAATAGACCGACGTTAAATAACCGATTAAAAAAATTAAAAATTCCAATAGCAGTGCTGTGCGGAATAAGGATTCTGATTCAATGGAAATTTAGTTATCCCTGCAATTCTAAGAAGAGTTGCAGGAAAAACTGAATGGGATAGGATTAGAAATGACGTCTTTAGAGAGACAACTAAATAGGAGCTGATAACTGGTAAAATAAAAAAGAGACAACTTAGCTGATATGGTAAGAATGAAACCAAATAGGTTAACTAAGAAAATAATGGAGATTTGGAAACCGATCAAAAAACAAACGGGTAGGCCTAGGAGGAAATGGTTAGACCAAATATAAGAGATGGGTTTAGAAAGAAGAAAGAGCATAGCAAAAATAAAAAACCTTGCAAGAGACGGAAAGACATGGGAAAAATGGGTACAGGATATGGAATCCACATCTAGATCTAGAAAAGAAGATTCAATGAAATTATGTCTTCCCAAGATTTACCTAATAGTATGTCTCGAAGAATGAATTGTAGTTGACGTCGATACCTCGTTGGTATAATTATAGATTGTTTGTTTTCTGTTAATAATAAAAATGTTTATTGTTATTAGAATGGGTAAATAGTATTTATATACCAAATGATACGACACTGAGAATTTCAGACCTGTGAAACTGTAAAACTTGCTAATTACCTGTGTAAGAATGTATTGTAAACGTACCCAATACTTAATTGTTCACATAGTACAAAATTAAAACCACCATCTTGTGAATATTATTTAACAAATGAATAAATTATCCTTAATTGGTCCACATTAAAATTTCTTCACAATATCTACCACACTAAAATACAAAAGGTCATAACGTATTTAGTAAAAATCAAAACAAAGAATGTAAATAAAACAGTTTTCTCACATTTACCATAGAGACTAAGGAAGTTGAAACCCATACCATAACATTTGATGGCAGAGCAGTAACAGCCGATAATAAAACTCGAGTTAATGATGTTTTATTGGTTGACAGTTCGCGGTTCACGTGTGAGGTAAGTGAGGTTAGGAAATAGTTCTAACTACATAGCAGTGGCGACGCTTGAAAAGGCGATTTTGAGGACAGATTTTGTCAATTTTCCAATAGTTTCCATGACATTTACTGAAAAATCCATTCATGTATTAATGAAACTTTGTATATTGTCTAAGATTAAATAAATCGCTTTTCATATATTCATCTAAATTATATAATAATTGAGGAACATCAAAAGATTTCAAATCATTGGATGATTATTACATTTCAATAATACGACATGGCAACAACTGTGGAATCAAGCAAAATAAAACAATAAACATTGACATTGTTCATGCTGGCATGGGATAATTAACCCTGGAGTGGACGCGTGTTATTATTTCACAAGAAGGGGCGCGTTGGGTCCCACATACCCAAATACAAAAACCTAATATTTCTCAAAATCAAAGATATTTCAAAAAAATTGTATCAAATGGTTTTAAAGTAGTTAGAAAAGAACATAAAAAACTGCAAACAAAAAGATTTTGATTCTTAAAAAAAATAACTTCAAGATTCACATGAACAATATATTTTCGTAAGGTTGCACTGAACACCCTGTAGAAATGTTATTCCGCAAATGTCATTGCACAAACTTGGCACACACATACAGTATGTTCTAAACAAATTAATTTTTGACAAATACCGCACTTGTATCGCGTCTTGCGATCTTTGCAGAATGCGCATCTGCCACGTTTGTTTCCCACTACTGACACTGGCACCACCATTTCAGTTCCAGTAAATGTCGCTGCAGCTTGTCTAATTTCTCTTGGTAGGTAATCACCTCATTTCCTCTCTAACGTGAGGATCCATTATTCTAAAGAAAAAAATAGTTATAGTACCTGTGTGTAGCTATTTTATAATATGAATAACTTTGGTGCACAAAAATAAAACTTACACAAACAGGCGCGTTGGGTCCAATAGACCGAAATCAGTCCTAGAACCTATACTATTCACTTCACAGCGCTGAAACTACTAATTAGCGTACATTTTAACTTGAAGGTACTGAGACGCACAGACCTCAATGTCTCTGTCTCTGGCAAAAGCATTAACAATATTAAAGTCTCCTTGAGCCGCACGGACTCTAATAATGTAATTGTTGTTTCTTATGCTTCAACAAGCAAAGGAAGCGATTCATGATTTGTGTTTAATTACTGTACTGTTACCATAAACAATTATCATAATAACTGATATTATGGAATTAAATGTTATACAATAAAATTATTAAAAATATCTATTGTTGATATTGTTCAAGTATTATTAATAATAAGATTATAAATACAAGTACAAGTGTGTCGTAGGTAAAGTATAGTACGTAACTCGTGTTGTAAAGTATTTTCCGCACCCACGGAATTACTTCTCCAGTCGTGCGTAAAATGCTTCTCACCACACACGTTAATACTATTAAACTATGTCGTCAATTTCGAGTACGAATCTGTGATATCCGATTAACACTTGTTACTTATTAGGGGATTATTGCATTCCAATATTCTTTGTACTTGTTGAAATAAACAAACGGATAAAAGCAATGGAGTCCAGCTTACACTTTTAGTATAACTCGAAATGTAACAAGAAAACTGGCCATTTGTTTTGATACCTTAGCTAAATGAATTAATATGTATGCTGTCACTTGTCGCTAGACTTATTTTACCAAACTTTCGTGAATGTATACAACATATTGTTAGTAAATAACAAAAATCTAGACTAATCTTCAAATACAATAAAAATCCTCCGGTTTTGCCAAATAAAACTCCACTTTCTCAAATCGCCGTTGTTCGTATAAAAGAACTGAGCCCATTATATCGGAGGAAATTCGCTGAAGTGTGGCCCGGAAATAGCAATCGCAAATCTGATCGCAAATTTAAATTCAAAATTGAATTTCGTGAAATACATGGGTAAAATGGTATATCGAAGAAATTGAGTGAGCTTTCAATGCTCCTAAGTTAATGAGATGTGTCCCAAACAGAAATTCGGATGTGCACTTGAATACCGTCACTAACTCTACCGTTCTTTTTTCATTTACTGCTTCAGGCCAGTTTCGGAGGTTAAGCTTATTGGGTAAAGTCGACAATAAATAGCCAGACGGTGTATTATTTTTCCTTTTAAATTAAGCTCAGAAAGGAAGAAAAATAACAAAATCATATCACCATAAATGTGTGATCTCTGTGTGATGACTGATAAAGTTCTTTTCAGTATCTAAGAAACTGACTTGACTTGACTTATGCTTGAGATGGAATAGAACCATAAACCTTTCGGATCTACCGCCGCACTATACCTGTTGGAAAAGATGAAAAATAAAGTATTCATAATTAGAATGACCCAGAAGTCTTATAGAGTTTCCAGGTAATAATATGTATCATTCGCCAACAAAATAAATACGGCCCTGTCACGGCTGATACTTTTATGGCTTTTTTGCTTGTTATTATTCTTGGGATCGCCGAGTTGTACCACAAGATATCAGGTAGGTATAATCCTACCGTCGAGTTGTACCACCGAATTTCCTGGGAGGATTAACGATTTAAAAATGAAGTCTAATGACTAAATTAATGACCCTAGAATCTACAGTGACAGTCAAGCTGCCCTCAAAGCACTTCATAGCTATAGGGTGACATCTCGGCTAGTATGGGAATGCAGCGAAGAACTTAGAAGACTGGCGACTCGGAACAGTGTAACACTGGAGTGGGTCCCAGGTCATAAAGGAATCGCAGGCAATGAAAAAGCTGACGAACTTGCAAGAGTGGGATCGTCAACTCTGATGAACGGACCCGAACCTGCTGTGGGCATCCCCAGATGCTTAACGAGGTCATGGTTAAAAGGGTGGTTGAAAGAACAACACAATAAACACTGGAAGAATACGACCAGGCAAATACATGGGAAGAAATTCATAAAAGAACCATCAGAGAAAGTAGCGAAAGAACTGCTCTCAATGAGCAGGAGCAAACTACGCACCATAACGGGGCTACACCTGAACAAAATAGGGCTGTATAACGAAGACATTACATACAGAAGATGCGAAAAGGATACCGAAACAGCTCTGCATATACTATGCAATTGTGAGTCGCTGGACCACAGAAGGCAGAAACTGTATGGTAGACCCCAAATGACTCCAGAAGACTTCTACAACCAACCAGCAAAGAACCTGTATGAGCTAATACAGGGAACGGATTGGCTGAATAGGTTGTAGTCAGAACATTAGGAGTATCCACAATAAGCCCAGGAGGCTAAGGTGGTGCCGGCGAAGGGCGGCTCCTTTTGGAAAAAAATGACCTTAACAACTTCATATAAATTAGGTTTAAGGTCAAAACATCCATATATAACAATTTCTACATACAAAAATAAAGATGAGGCCTTTCTCACTAATGTTTAAGATCAAAACATCCATATGTAAGTAAATAAATACAAATATGCGCCTAAATACAATTTATTATTAGTGGTACTGGGTATTCCCTCAATAAATACAGCTTATGTGTGATTTCGTAATGATCCACCTCGATGGTCAGTATAATCCCCAATAAAGGTGGAAATGGATTAACTCAGGTAGTCGTGGTACAACTCGGTAGTCCCCATTATCCCATCTTAGGTCAGGTCAGTCTCGTGAAAAGAACTATACCTAGGACCTACCAAGTTATTATTTAACGTATTTCATGTCTAAGTTTTCATTATTATTCATTTTATTCAGCTCATTATTATAAGGCTTCTTTTCTTATTTTGTTTTGGAAACTGTATTATTTTTAGGTGAATAAGGTGTACGCCGTCTTTTTCAATCGCTTAAGCGGGGAAGATCTAACGATATTTGTAAATATTACCTTCACCTTCACAGGTCCAAATTTAAAAAAATAGCCAAGTGCGAGTCGGACTCGTGCACGAAATCTTTAAAAACGGCAAAAAGATGATGTTTGTTGTTATAATAACTTACTAGTTATATTCCGAAATGCAGAGTTAGTGCGTAAATGTGGTAAAAAGCACCCAACGCTTTTACCACAATGACATCAATTTTCCCGTTAATCATTTTATTCCCAAATTGAGATTTATAAAACATAGCACTAGCATGACCGCGTTTGCAGAATCAACTTTCGCTTGACTGTCGGCTGTATACAGATAGCGTATCAAGTCTAACAATTGTATAGCAGTTCCAGTGCTGTGGAATATATCGTTCATTTGAATAATGTTTTAATCGCTATTTTTTCCAATGGCTTATTTTTTTTTAATATTCTTCTGACTAATATGAACAAAACAGTTCCCACACTCATTGTCGTTTCTTCAACCAACAAATTTTGATGAATTTTTGAAAATTAAAAATCTTTAAAATTCTTGATTTTCATGTATTAGATAGTATACCTGATAAAAAAAGATATAACGTGATTTCTATTTTTTTAATCAAGTAGCGCCAGAGATGATAAAATGGTTAGGAGAAAAAGGAAAAGAATGGCTGCTTCTTATATGCAGGGAAACATGGGATACTCAAAAAATCCCCAAAGAATGGGAAAATAATCTTATATTGCCAATACATAAAAAAGGGGATCAAACACTGTGCAATAATTATAGACCAATATGTTTAGCCCAAACCAGCTTTAAAATATATACGAGAATATTATAGATCCGATTAAGAAGTCTCATAGAAGCAAAATTAGAAGAGGACGAAGCAGCTTTCAGACCAGGAAGGCAAGCAAATGATAGTATATACATTTTAAGAAGACTAATTGAAGCGGGAGAAGAAATGTATTTAGCATTTATAGACTTGAAGGCAGCTTTTAATACAGTAGAAAGAGAAAAAATTTGGGAGGTATTGGAAGACTTAGAAGTACCTAAAGCTCTAATTAATATAATTAAAAGCACATACGAGACTGTCAAATTAAGAGTGCAGAGGTCGAAGATCGGAAGAGTTTTCAATGAAAAAAGGTATAAAACAAGGTGATAGCTTAAGCCCACTGTTGTTTGTTATTATTATGGACAAAATAGTGAAGGAAATAAAAAGACAAGGAGGAAATCTGGACACGATAATAGGTGACAGGAACATGGTACCGGTCAGACTAAGTAACCTACTATACGCAGACGATATCGTACTCATATCAAAATCGATAAATAAAATGCAGAAACTAATTAACTTACTGGCAAGAGAAATAGAGAAGATAAAAATGACAATAAATACAGAGAAAAGTAATGATAGTAAATGAAAAACAGGGGAATAATTACGAGGAATTGAAATGTAATCACAAAGCATTAGAAAGAGAAACAACCTATAACCTAGGAAGTATTTTAACCGAAGATGGAAAAATAGACGCAAAACTTAATAACATAGCAAATAAATCAACAAGATTATGTTATTCCTTAAATCGAACATTACTAAGCCATAAATACATTGATATGAATACAAAGATGGAAATATACAACAAAATTACAGTACCAACTATAACTTAGGCCAGTGAGAACTGGGTACTGCAGAAAAAGCATGAAACAAAAATAAATGCAGTAGAAATGAAATATTTAAGGAGAATAGCAGGAAAAACGAAATAGGACAAAGTAAGGAACGAAGAAATCAGAAGCATAACTAATCAAGACCCAATAATATCAAATATCAAAAAGAAACAATTGAACTGGTTTGCCACCTAGTAAGAATGGAGCAAGATAGAATAGCGAGAAAAGTAATGGAAATGGGGATATCAAGAAAAAGACAAAGAGGAAGACCCAGGAGGAAATGGATAGACCAGATTGAAGAAATTGGAAAGAACAAAGGAAAGTCATTAGGAGAGATGAGGGCATTAAAGTCTGTATAGAAAGTACGAGGAGTAATAAACACTAATTAAGTATGCAAAACCTTTACAGGGAGCACCATGAAATTTTTGATAAATCTCTTACTTCAAATTACATTTCTTCCGTAAATCTAAAAACCAGGTAGATCGACCCCGTATTTGTTTCAGTTGCAGCAAAATTTAGGGTTTCTTCATTATTAAAGGATTAGCAGATAAGCAATAACGCAATGCAGTGGTGTGTATTTTGGGAAAAAATACGTTTTAAATTATAATATAATAAAAAATGAAAAGAAATAATTATTGGAATACATTTATTACTTACATTTTGTTCTATATCCGACTCGGAAGAGAAAGAATCGTTGTTGACATTAATAATAATAGGGTCGATTAAATCATCACAAATATTGTCAATTTTCAACATATTTGCCTCTACTTTGACAACATGCTCGATACAGTTTGTCCAATTTGCCTTACTAACATGACTTACAGCACTCTCAAACAATTTCACAACATCGTTTATTTTAAAAGCAGTATTTTTTTTCCAACTTCCCCCTTTACCTGAGCCCATATTAATTCTATGGGATTAAGTTCACAATGATAAGGGGGAAGTCGAAGAACTGATATACCACGAGAAGAAGCCATTTCTTCTACAATGTAGGTTTTGTATTTATTCTTGTTCATTTTTGCAATTCTGTAAAGTTCTTTCCTTAGTGGATCTTTTGGAAACTTAATATTTTTCGAAATAAGCCACTCCAAAAGCTCTGCTTTACGCCAACGACTTGTGGGCAATGCTTCTCGTAACCGTGAATGGTAACTTGCGTTGTCCATAACAATAACAGCCCCTTTTGGAATCAGATCCAACATTTGAACAAACCATTCCTCGAAGACATCCCCATTCATATCTTCGTGATAGTCCCCCGTGCGTTTTGAAATAAAAGTTAATAATCCACCATCAACAAAACCTTCAGAACTTCCAACATGGACAATGATAAGTCTTTTTCCTTTTCCAGATGGTGGCTGCAAACCTAACGACAAACCTTCCACGAATGCCTGCCTTCCGCTTTTAATGTTTTCATCTTGCCAAGATTTGGAAACTGTATATCCAGCATTTATACACACATATACAGTGTGTAAAAGCCAAATGGAATAAATTCATTATTTCGGTTACTGTACATATTTATAAAAAATCCCGAAACACGTCAAATTTAAATTATAACTTGACATTCTTTAACGTGGAAATGCAACCCCTACCTTCAACCCCCTTAGAATGACAGGTACAACCCCCAATTTTTTAAATGGGAAGTATAGGCTTGTGATATATCATTTGAAAGGTCTCTTCATTCTCTATTCAAAAATGTTATTGTATTTAAATTTAATGCAAAAATTAACATAAAAAAAATTAATATCATGTTGTTACCGAAATTCGCTAAAATATACTCGGAACTTATTACAATATTACTTAAAACTTATTTCCCGTTTAGGTCTTGATAATGAGAAAGTGAACAAAAACCGTAGCAATGTGGTTTTTAGATGGTAACCATTAAAAAACTTTAAAGAATTTCCGTGGCAACGCTATTTTAACAAGCAGTAGTAAATTGTTTTATTTAAGTTGTCATTGTTGTAATTTAAGTATAAAGTTTGTTCAATTCAATTCTGAAAAATGGTTAGATTAACGGAAATGCATAAAATAACAGTTTTACAAATGATTGGTTACGGAGATAACATCCGAACACAACAGGAAGTAACTCGCCTATTTCATGAGAAATTTCCTAATTTACCGCCTATATCCCAAGGAACAATAAGTAAAATAGAAAAGCAGTTTCGCGAGTTTGGTCATGTAAGGCAGATAAAAAAAGCAGCTGCTAATGCACTGAGTGATGAACTCAAATTAGATGTGTTGCTTGAGTTTCAGGAAAACCCACATACATCGAGTAGACAGGCATCCACTACATTCAATGCTAGCCATACATCGATAGCAAACATATTAAAAGAAAATAAATTGCATCCGTATAAGATGATACCTACTCAGGAGCTCATGGAAGACGATTTTGAAAGGAGAACTTTTTTTTGTGAGCAAATGATGGACATGTTGGATAACAATATTATCCAATTAGAAGACGTTATGTTTTCTGATGAGTGTACTTTTTTACTTAACGGTCATGCTAATCGGCAAAATTGCCGCTACTGGTCCACGGAAAATCCTCACTGGATGAGACAAGAACACACTCAATACCCTCAAAAGGTTAATGTTTGGGCAGGGATTGTAGGGAACAATATAATTGGTCCCTTTTTTATTGAGGGCAACTTGAATGGCAACAATTATTTGGCACTACTTCAAAATGATGTCATTCCAACGTTGGCAAATTTATATCCTGATCCAGGTAATCCTCAAGTTCCAGCGAATACGATATGGTTTCAGCAGGATGGAGCACCACCACATTACCAACTTAATGTCCGGCAGTACCTCGATACAATATTTCCCAATCGGTGGATAGGGAGGCGAGGATCGATTGAATGGCCAGCGCGATCACCTGATCTTACATTATTAGATTTCTTTTTATGGGGATATGTGAAGAGCCATGTGTACAAAACTAAACCTTCTGATTTAAATGACTTAAAAGAATGAATAACGCTTGCGATTAGGTCGATCACGCCTGATATGTTAAATAATGTTAGAAGACAGTTTTATTTGAGATTAGGATGTTGCCAAGACGTTCGCGGAGAACATTTTGAACATCTACTTCATTAACATTCATAGTTCTTTTTCGTGTTCTACATTTTATTACGTTTTGCATTACATTTTAGTTTTTGATTGTATTGTAGCGAATTTCGGTAACAACATGATATTAATTTTTTTTATGTTAATTTTTGCATTAAATTTAAAAACAATAACATTTTTGAATAGAGAATGAAGAGACCTTTCAAATGATATATCACAAGCCTATACTTCCCATTTAAAAAATTGGGGGTTGTACCTGTCATTCTAAGGGGGTTGAAGGTAGGGGTTGAATTTTCACGTTAAAGAATGTCAAGTTATAATTTAAATTTGACGTGTTTCGGGACTTTTCATAAATATGTACAGTAACCGAAATAATGAATTTATTCCATTTGGCTTTTACACACTGTATATACAAAAATATATAAAATAATTATTGTTACAGATTGGTTTGTTTTCTATTATGAATAAACTGTGTTGCCTTTCTTTATCAAACTTACTAAAATTTATGTACCTCTATCACTTTTTTTTATTAAAATTAGTACATCCCGTTACCTCTGACCTAAATCGTATATTCTTTAGCATAGCTGCAACTCATTCGTTCAATACAAAATGTACCTTACGGTATACACTCTTAAAATATATTTTGGTACGTCTATGAAATCTACTTAAATGAATGATTTATTACTCCTCGTACTTTCTGTACAGACTATAGCCAGGGACAGAAAAGAATGGAAAACATGGGTTCAGGGGAACTCCAATCCGACGCCTGAGAAGGCATGGGGATAAGAGAAAGAAAGAAAGGAATCAAATAAAATATTTAAAATGAATAATACGGCGTAATCAAATTGTTACTATTTTATTAATTATTATTTTTATTATTCTTAATAACAATGATATAGACAGATGTTGCGACAACAAATTTTTGCTACTTTATAGCATAAAATCTATTAACATTTTTCTCACAATTCATCAATATAATCTAATCATTATTAGCTTATCATTTTTCATCTTAGTAGTTTTGTAATTTATGAATTTGATTCACTTTTCAAATACTTTTTTTTCATTCATTGAACAAAAACCTTTTATTAAAAAAAATTATTTTTAGCTGCCAACTGACAGATAAAATTTCCTCAAACATTTTTTTTTCAATACGATAAAAGATGACAAATATTATATCTGTCGTGATCAGTGAAAAATGTCTACCTGTTACGAGTTATCCTACCTGTTTTTTTTTAAATTCAGAGTACTTACTATGTAACATTTTTTTATGATTCTCAAGTCTCTACATTATTAGGTGATATTAATTACTAGAAAACATTAAAGAGCCTGAGAAATAAATCACTACTAAAACCAACCCAAGGTGTGCGCGGATAGATATGTATACTTTAAGAGATGTAAGTAACATTCACTAGTCCAGAACGATTTTGCGCCCGAGCGATAGCGAGGGCTGGCAATAATAAAGGTCAAGACGTCTTTTGATATTCAAAATTTCATAAAAATTCATGAGTAAACGGCTGAAGATACGGTGATAAGTGTGAGGTCATTCTCTATTCAAAAATGAGATAAAAAAAATTAATTCATTCCAAAAAACCTCATTTATCAGCATGTTCAATTTTTCGATTTAAAACAATAACATCATCATCATCTTACACTTTAATAATAAAGCGAGCTGCGGACTACGAGCGATATATATATTATATCTTACATATTACATAAAAATCGCTTTAAACAAAATAACATGTAACACCGCGCATTAATGCTATCTATATCCAGGCGATATATTAAGTATCTGCAGAGATATGCTTTTCGAGCGATATTTTAGAGTATATCCCACCTTACGTCTAAACCCCCGCGCCACGAAAATGCAACTCAGTTTCACGCATTTCGGGCAGTAGACACGGTGGAATTTTTTTAACCTAATTATTGCTTATTTCCAACACTTAGATCATCAAAGAGTCTTAATTCACCCCTCTCCTTACGAAATTTAATATGATTGGATATCCAGAATCTAGGCGTTTTCTTTTTATTAGCAATAATTAACGCCAAATCATTGTCACATTTTGCTTCTTCATCTTCTGAAGAGCTATCAAGGGTATCAAGTACTACTTCGACGAAGTTTTCCATTTTTAAACGGCACGAACTAACACAACCTATGGCTATGCCTACTGAAATAGTACTAAATATAACATTTTTATATCCTAATCTGCTGCATGCTTAATATAATATGAAATTATATCTCATTATAGAGCTATAATATATATTATATTATGGCTCGTAGTCCGCAGCCCGCTTAATAATTAGGAACCTCCCGGACATTTAAAAAAAATTTGGCTGGAGAGAGAGCTCTCTTGTATCTACTCCCAGCTGCTAAGCAATGGTGCAAGTACAAAACATGGTAAATCAAGTTTTAAAATATTTCCCAGATAGAGTTCTTTTGAATTCGGTACAATTGAGAGTATTCACTTTTTAGTGATATTTCCCAAGCCTCTGCAGTTAGTTCGGCCGCTGACTTATTTAAACTTTTCTAGAAATTGATGTATTGTTTTGTGACCGGCCTGCAGCTGCAATCTAGAGACAAGTGTTTTCAATATTACGGTTTGTCTTATTCAATTGCTGCAAAAGATAAGAAATTGCAAACAACGACGTGCTCAATCCTAGTAGCAAAGTGGGCAAAGTTTGAAAGCTAAGAAAATAAAAAAAATTGCAAGGAAGGTGGGGAAAACAACAATTGCATCAAAACTTTCAGTCTTCCATTCGCATGATCTAACACGTTTGTATCGAGAAAACAGTTAGTCTTATATATATTATTATATAGTCCATATTTCAGTCGTCTATCGAACGTCAGATGAAGGTTATGAAGTTGTAAGTAGTTGCAACTTTTTGTGTGTGTTTGAATAATTAGCTGGATGGATTAGATTTACAATGGGTTTCGGTAGGTAACGCTGCAATCGAGCTTATGCTGAACTTCTCCCAAACAGTTGGTCCGATTAAGTTGACAATTAGCATGGGAATTTTTATGGTTAGATGATAGAACGTCCAGGCGTCCTACGGGCAGGACAGAGCGTCCTGCCGGTAGGACGTAAAATTTCTTACACGATTTCGAATATAACGGGTACTGCTAGAAGGACGGAAATAGGTTCAAAAGAATCAGCGCGAAAAGTTGCCTATCTATTGTGAAAATTTCATCAAAATCGGTTTAGTAACTAACAAGTTATTAGCGAGTGAATATTGTCTCCTGAATGCATAGACGTGCGTGAAGAAGAGCTTTAAAATAGGCGCGTGGCTGCAAAAGCATTATTTGATTCCGATGCATAAAATACTTGTGTTTTCGTATTCACCACAAACAACAAAAAACAAATTACTTTTGTGAACCCTTTGGTCAAAACGCAATTCTTTGTTCTCTTACTACTGGGCGCAATTGTTTTGCGTATCACGTCTTACACAGAATACCGCAAAAAAAACTGTTTTGTTCTCATTTTTCTATTTATTCCAGAATTTAGTTTTATTTATTTATTTGAGAATTTAGTTTTTTTTTATCTATTTGAGAATTAACTTTTTGTTAATTTTAGTGAAATTAATTTTTGTGAAAAATAAGTTATCAATGTCGTACAAATAAGATAACTTTTAATCTATTCATTGATTTTTAATTAATATTTTAAACTGTTGACAAAATTATTCCTGACGCCCATCGAAAATGTCCCGGTACTACCGGAAGCTCATTGCGTCCTACTGGAAGGACATTTAAATTAAAAAAGAGCGTCCTTCCGGTAGGACCAATTGGATTGTCCAGCTGTCCTTCTGGAAGACGATTCCGGCAGGACAGAGAGCTGGACGTTTTATCATTAAGAAAATGAGTTAAATTAATGTGAAAAAATTTATTTGTTTGCCCGAGAAATTCAGGAAAGTAGATTTTTCGCAAAACATATCCGTTTTATTAGAAAATTAACGGTACTATCTGATCCTTCTACCTAAATAATATGTAGGTTTGTATGAATGTGCTATTTTTTTATTTGTATAATATGATAAGACAAGACAGGATAACGTCTGTCGGGTCCTCTAGTAGAGAAATAAAAAGGGACCTGAATTATTTCTTTGACCATAGTTAGTAATGTCAATAAATATTTTTAACAGCAAGTAACTTTGGAAAAAAGCTGTAGATCTCGAATCCATAAATGTTACTTAGATTACTTTGGACTGCTTTATAGATGAAAATTTACATAGGAAGACTAAAAGTTTCAAATACAGGCCTACAAAGTCCTCTACCAGAATTTGATTTATTTTTCATTAGAACGTTGCTGGTGGCGCGTATTTTGAAAAGAGGATGAATGGAATACTGATCCCTTTCTTGCATTATTATTTCGCAGCTTTTGTTGGAATTTATGAATGTTTTATTGAAAAGGAATGGCTATGATATTCAAATTGGACTTGATTAGTGTCTGGGATTCGTTTGATTAGGTTTATAATTATACTTTCCATAGCTCTGTGTTAATTGTTCGGAAGCAACTCGGCGGATAAATAGAGAGGCGATGAATTATTATCGCCGAGCTGACATTCCGAATACATGTCTGAGTAATAAAAGGGCTTGTCAATAGTTGAGCGTTGTTTATTCCAACCGATAGAGCTCGGAGGGGTAATTTAATTTTGGGGTTGTGAAATCTATCAAATATCAGGTGAATGCAATGAGAAGCTTCACGAATTAATCTAAAGAATTTCTAAATTTATACGGGATATTAATTGTATTACTTTTCATATGCAGGATGGATTCTCAATTCGTATAATTTTTTGATAAAATTGAAATCGAAAAAAAACTAACATGCTGACAAAAGACAACAAAGTGTCTCTAATATGGGTGCCGGAACATGAGGGGATTGCAGGGAATGAAATGGCAGACCAGCCAGCTACATAAGAAGGGAAGTCGGGAACTGGCTAGTTAAGGAACACCAACTCAAATGGAGGCTGACACAAGGACTCTTTTTTCTCTTATGTTAGATTGACAGTTCTTCTTTCTCATTGTTCCGTGCCTCGTAGGGCGTAAGTCAAGAATATTTATTTAAAAATAAAAGGCTTTTATGATAGGCTTGATTAATTTAATATAAATATTTATTCATGAAAAACTATGGATAAGATACAGGAAACAGTAACCAATCATTCTATATTCGAATAAACATTCAATTATTTTACATAGAAGAGTGTTAAATGACGAACTGTAGGTCCTTATACCTTATTCTGTGCTCTATATAGAACCATCTTCAAGAGCACTGTAAGGGTTTACACTGAAAGGAATCAATCATCATCATGCAAATTTAAATATTGTTTCTTTATACAATATCTATTATATTTTATTATAATAAAAATATAATGAAAGATAATATATCGACTTCGGTAGCTGGCCACGTGTAGGTGTGCTATTAGGCTTTTTATACAAAGCTGTGATAATCCACCAAAGCAAATTAAAATAATGAAATTTAAAGTCAACATTTCTTTATCAACAACTGGAATTACCTGCTCAAAGTCTCTGCTCATTCTGCTAATAGTTTGAAGATTGCATGACAATTATGTTAAGTCGCTACCTGCCTGATTTTATATTGTATTTCAAAGTTTTACTTGTGTTAATATTGAAAACAATAGCTTGGTAATATATATTTTATTTCAAATAGGTAAACTGGTTGATTATTACGATACAATTATTTAATCTAAACATTTATGTTCCTCTGAAATAATTCCACAATAATTTCACAACTATTTACTTTCCTTTTATGTGAGTGGGCCACTCAAAACAGTCCACCCTGTTATTTGGCAATCTTCATTGAGTTAGAAAGAAACAGGCCGTTTTTTTGTTTTAATTTGTGTATTATAAAATAGCTGTACCTAATTAATTTAATAATAGGTTAGGTGTTAGCAAATTGGATAAAGATATACAAAAAATAAAACACAAGATTTCCACTACTCCACCACAAAATAATCACTATATCATCACTGTCAAAATTAATAATAAGTGGAGGCACATTCTGTCTATCGAATACTACTTCTCTACCCCATCAATCTGTATAATTTTTTTTAGTGTGCTCTACTGTCTTTGACCAAATATCAGAAGTCACTTTCTCTAAAGACTTTTTCCATGCACCTAGTGCTTGTTTTGTTAAAGAACCATCAGTTCCCACATGATCTCTATAAATTTTTTTAACTATGCCCCAAATATGTTCAATTGGGTTGAACATACAGTGTTAAGGGAAGTCTAAGCACTTTTTAATTGTGGCCATATTTTTCAGATAATATGTCAGCTTTATATACTGTTGGTGGTTTATTCCTACAAAATTGTATTTATTGAAACAAAATAAGTTATCCCAAGTATTACCATAATATATTGAAACATATATTAACTTACAGTTGTACTGAATTCAATAATTGGGTTTTGAAGAAAGTATTCACAAAGGGAATATCATTTAGTATCAACCAGTTCTGTATATCAACCTTTTTGGTAGCTGTTGTTGATACTTTATTGATCACTGTACAGTGATAGCTTGCATTATCCATTACAATTGTGGCAGGTACTTCGCAGTTCACTAAAAGTTTTCCTAAAGTTTTCAAGGTTATGGGTTCCTCCGAAAAAATATTGTGCTAGTTAATTGTAAATAAAATGAAACAGTGAATTCAATATACTCACTGTTTCCATACATTTCGTATATGACATTTCGGAAAGCATTTTGATCAAATTTATCAATTTCAACAGTAGGTTTTATGCGTTGTCTCTTTGTAGGTGGGCATTTAGGCTATTTTCCTCCAATATTCTTGGCGGCAATATGGTTAACAGTGGTAACGCTAAGCTGTAAAGCTTCTGCAACTCTCTACAATATAATTATACTTCAAATTATGGAAGAATAATATATCAAGTTTAATCAACCTAACCTAACATAAAAAACATTTAACCATTTACATTCGAATATGTAAGAATAATTTTAATAATATTGAATACAAATAGCGAATACTATTACTTACGACTCTTACAGCAGTAAGCGGGCCCCCATTTCGGCATTCTCGTTCAAAATAGCTCAACAAAGATGTTACCATCTCTTGACATTTACTGTTCAGCTGCTTCGGCATTTTATTAACTACACACTGCAGATTTGCCTAAATAATTAGTTATGAAAATAAATGTTTTTTTAATCTTAAAGAAGCAATGAATTTAAAAGCGCCAAAAAAACTTGTATGATCGAATGTCAATAAACGTCAAAACATGCTGGGGAATTTTACCAGTTGATCTAACAACGTCTTGAATTTTTGCCAACCAGTCAGCTGTAAATTGCCCTGGCTGTTGAGGATAAGTTGTATTTACAGTTGGTAAATTAATATTTATTCTGATAAGCAGAAAAGTGGAGTGAAATGACGTCATCGTCTTTTTATCGTAAATAAACCATAATAATAGTTATTTACGTAATTAGTGGGATATGGACATTATTAACGCACTTATGTGATTACACGACTCGACCTACGGCCTCTTCGTGCAAACTTCACATGCGTGCGTTAATAATTCCTATCAACACGTGTTACGTACAAAATTGTATCTACAACTGTTTATTAGTATTATTAATAGTACCTATATCATGAAATTGAAAAAAAAATTCAATCCAACGTATTTTTAATAATATTGACTGCAAACATAAGGTACTGTGTATCTATCAAATTTTGTGACCGTAACAACAAAGACAAAAAAAGCTGTGGAAATAAAATAAATTAGTTATGTCATCAAATTGTCAAAGTTGAATGATCAGAAATCTATATAAATTAGTTCAAGCGAAGCGAAGCGGAAATTTAAAATGCAACTTCCAGTGTTATTTAAATTAATTAATTCTTGTATTAGTATTTTTCAGATTCTTATTATCACACTAGTGCGGTAATGTAATAAAAAACGCACTAATGCGGTAATATACGTCATTATTACATTAAAATAGTGTCAAATCGTACCCGTTACATGGCTGTTGTAGATAAAATAATTTTTGGTCCCTATCTGACACTACGAAAAAAATATGACAACTAGACAATCAATAATATTTTGAAGTTTAAGACTATAAAACTTTGTTGTCAAATTTTATTAAGGTCTATTCATAGTGGATCACATCTCTGGTAAAATGCGAAATAAAATATTTTATTTTATGACATTCTAACGATATGATAGTCTAGAAATGGAATCCAGTTAAGTGCACGTACCAGGAACGGTTTTTATTGGGATAGCGCTTTTTTTCCTCTTATTTTGGAAATGTTGTTAATGAAACGCGTTTGTTGTTCCTTTTTTTGTGTATGATTATTTTAGTTTTCAAAATATGTATGACTCAGTTTAGAATGATAAGTCATAAGAAAACCTGATAACGCTGCAGGTAATTGATTATTGGACATTTCTTTTTCTAACATTAATAACCAAATTTGACTACATTCGGCTAGTATTTCATAAATGAATGAGATGTTCGAAAAATATAAGCTATTAACATGAAAATTGAATCAAAGACCACAAAAAACTGAAACTGTTTATAACCTTGAATTTTAACAAATACTAATATCCACTGGAAACCATACTAGCAATATAATAGCCGAAAGAATTTTCATTTTCTGATGGGTGTACAAAAACTCTCTTGCAAATGCAAACTTCAAATACTAGATGTGATTTTATGTCCATTTAATCAAAAAGTTCCCCCTAAGGGAGGATGATGCTGTTAAGTCAGTTTTTAAGCATATCTCAAAAAATGGTAATGCATCACAGTATTTCGTTGACTCGGCATCTAGCCTTAAGGATTTTAGTAATAAAAGTTTATAATTCCTTCATTGTACAATGAACAGTAACAGATCTCCATAGTCGGTAAAATTTAAATACTAAAATATGGATTGAATTTTCTTTCTTCAAAAAAAATTTCATCTATAGCCCATTCAAACTACCAACAATGAGCACAATACTTACCGCTGAATTATTCTCAATACTTCAAGCAATTAATAGTCAATGTTAAAAATATCAGCCAGACAAACACATTAATAATAACAGATACACTAAGCTCAAATCAGTCGATTAACAACTTTACACTATACTAGACATCCAATAGTCAATCTCATTAAAACAGAACTGGATAATATAAAAAAACTAAATCTAAAAATTGAGTTTATCTGGTCCCATTCCATGTTGGTATTCGTGGCAATGAAGAGGCAGATCTCCTAGCGCAGCAAGCAAAATAAGTGGGGAATGTCCAACTCTAAGCTCCGCGAGATTAAATACGATACGAAGCCGTGGCGACAGAAAACTGGACTCAGGGACTCATTGGTTGGACCGACCATAAAAAAAATCAATTGGATATGAACATACACGGTGGTTGGATCTAATACATCTAATTGGCAGATGTAAAAAAATCTTTCAACTGAAAAATATGCAGTTTTATAATGGCTACATTTTAAAAATTATCTATCGAAAATTACATTCATTCTAGTAAAAATGTATCATATTTGTCTCATACAACATTTATTGAGGTATAATGACAAAATAGTTACATTAATATTTGAAAGCATTTAAATTGAATAAAGTAGTTTTACAATAACAAATACTTATTTTTGCAAGCTAACTATATTGTTTTATTATAAAAAAATTACTTTATGGCAAAAGGACATTTCTTTATCATAACAAAATGTATTGTATTGGTAGAATATATTTCTTTACCATAAAAAAGTATATTGTCTGGGTTAACGATATGTTTTTTATTCGTAAAAAATGTATCTTCCCAGCAGATTATATTTTTTTGTTGGAAACAAATGTTCCTTCTTCAAGGAAACTATGAATTTTTACTAAAATTTCTATATATTTATCATAACCGAACCATAATTTTCATAAACATTATATTGCCTTATAGTGAAAAAATATATTTCCCCAAAAAACCGAATTATTTATGGTATTGTTTTTTGTTTATGGAAGTTACCTACATGCACTATTCAATACACTGAGCTTTTGAAATGTTTCTAAATATTTAGAAATATATTAAAAGTTCACGGTGTATTAAGTAGTATGGGTAACTTCCACACGGTTCTCTAAATAATTAGGTTACTTAGGAAAATATATTTTTCCGCAAATCGCTAGGAAATTTTGACATTCCTGTCAAAATTTCTTGAAGAAAAAGTCAGGACTTCCTTACTGTAAGGAAATGTCATTTCCTTACTGTAAGGAAATGATATTTCCGTACAGTTGTTAGTGTTCCACATAAATGATTGAAAACACATTGCTTATAAGGAATTAATTTATATTTTGAAAACATCAAGTCATTGCTAACATCAATTTGTTATACTTACAGTAATTTGACAGTTAGTACAATTATTGAACATTGGAGGAACACTCTTAGAACTATGAGAAACATTTTGGACAACATGCAGGGCGGTAGGGTCATTTTGTTGAATATTTTGTACTGTGAAAATTTTATTTGCCACCTCAACCTTATTGTTAAGCGATTCTTCGATATATCCTTCAGCAACGTTTGATGACTTCCATCCGCCATGCCTCTTTAAACTAGTTATGTCGGCACCAGAGTCAACCAATATTGTTGCAGAAGACCGACGAAAGCAGTGACCAGTATATTCTGTCGGATTTACCAAGTTCAAATAAGTAGCAACTATTTTGGGCATTTTTCTAAATTGATGAATTCCTACCACTTGTCTACAACCCTTTCCGCTTTGATATTTAAAGAAAAATCGGTCACTGTTCATATTTTCTGGTCTTAACGAAGCATACTTTCGATAAACATTCAAGTAGATCTGATTAATTACAAATGATCTTGGTTTGTTGGTTTTCGAATCAGGTATGCTGATTAAAAGCTTAGATTCTAAGTCTTCTATATCGTGTACAGTCATTCGGACTAACTCATTCATTCTACAGGCCCCAGAAATACCAAATATTACAGCCACCTAAAAAATAAATAAAGCTATAATCTAAATAGAAATTAAAACCTTGTAAATTACCTTAATCATTAAATTTTCTTTATCTGGAGCTTCCTGGATAAATTTTTCAATTTCTTCCTTCGTTAAAATCTTAGATTTCTTTGCCCTATAACCTTGAGCTTGCCGTTTCAATAAAGAACGAAGTTTTGAGTATGTAGATATATCTACATTGTGTTTAAGTGCAAGGGTTGACTTCAGCATTGAATAATTGGCCCATAATGTTGAAGATTTCATCTTTAAACAAAGGTCTAGGAAGTATGCCATTACAACATTTTCTTAGAAAGAACTCGTATTTTTACTCATGCGATAATCCATAAAACGTCTGTATGCATTTTCGTACTTTTCTCTTGATTTCTTTGGCAATAATTCTAATGAAGCAGTATTCACTGCCTCAACCAGCTCTGGAGGAGTCCCAGGAATGGAAATTTCATCATCACTTATCATTTTACTTTCGAGAACACCAGCAATTAAATTTATAAGCGTCAAGTTTGACAATTCAACCTCAATACGTTTCCATAGTAACCCAAGTAATTTTATTAGGAATTTCAAAGCACCATTTATTTGGGAATAAAATTATCGCGTTTTTTTTTTTAAATCAATCAATATCTGTCGAATTTTAAACGATTTGCGGAAAAATAGTATGTTTACCGGGTAGGAAAAGCTTAACATTCCTGGACGACTGTGAAGATTGCTAGCAACACAGAGTCCAGGAATGTTGCTTTTCCTACGAGGTAAACAATGTACTATTCTACAAATATTTGTCCAAGCCGTTTCCAGACTATGTCGAACAACAAAGTTTACTTTCGTTTTGTGTGTGGACTAGTCGATCGAATTGGTCGATGGTTAGTCTGGACACGGATTAAAATTACAGTATATTTATGACAAACATGTTTAAATCTAATAAAAATTGATGATCTCCATTTATGAATAAAACTCTTTAGTAGGAAAGCAGGATAGGAATAAAAAACCTGCTGCTGAATATTTTGATCTATTAAAAAGAAAACTATACATTTTTAAAATAGATACCATACATTTATAAAATGGAAACCATACATTGTTAAAATTAAACATACCTACATGATCTAAAACATAACCAACAATGGTATCCACAAGATAGCCTTGTCTATCCTTAAGTGTGCTCATTAATACTTTCCCCATAGTAATTTTTTTGGAGTTATTGAAGTAGATCTGACAGGTTTAATTGAGAAATGTGTATGTTTGAGGTACATTTCGCTTGCTTGTTACTTCTACCTACTTGAATATAATTGTCATTTATTTCCTTACCTTCAAAGATATCTCACAATTCTTGTAATCGCGATGAGTTTAACAATTCGTTCATTCTATTATTAAACTTATCTTTGTCCAGAGCACTTTAACTACATACTTCACAAAAACAAAATAATCAGTAAGTTTGCAAGAACTGATCTAATTTCACACGCAGACTGACGCCATAGGTATACAGGTGGTGACTGTTACTGAATAATAGGGAAGGGTGGGGTGAGAATTCTTTGTTTCAATTGCCACATAATCTGTAGGCTAATGTGATTTCTTACTGGTGAAGAAATATGTGATTTGTAGCAAATAAGTTTTTTTCTCGTAACAATAAATGTACAATTATACTGAAATACTTATTTTTTCGGTATGAAGTAGATCTTATTTGAGGCTAATATTCTATAGGCTTATTCAAAAAATGTCTGTCAAAACTTTCAAATGATTTACTATGAATATTTAATTTGTTGTTTTAAAGTGATGGAATATTATTGAAGATGTTAGATTTTTTCTGGGAAATGAAAACAATTTTTACCCAAATAGCATCGTTATATTTAATAACAAAATATTATATTGTGCTTCGTAAACTTTTATAGTTTCTGAAAAACAATTGTATGAAGGTGTGCATAAAGAAGAAAAAAAAATTTTTACATTAAAGAAATTACACTTGAATAAATCATTTTTTTATATAAAAATTTCCCAATATTTTCACGTTAATATGGGTTCTTAATAATAAATAAGCAATGTTAGTTTTAAACAAAAGGGGTTCAAACAAATCAGTTTATTTGTCTATTAATAACTCTTCTCTCGGTGTATGCCAAAATATTATGTATTAAACTATTACCTTTGGCATCTATTTTAACTTTCAAAATTTGCAAGAATTTTATAAGAGATTCTCAGCATGACCTCCTGTTTTTAAATCGTCTAAATCAATAGGCTCTACATTATAAACGATTCGTTTTAAATAGCCCCATACAAAAAAATTTAAGGGTGACAGCACAATTGATCTTGGTGGCGGATTTTGAGAAAAAGTTTTATCAGATAGTGGCTGTGGAATCAGCTTGGAGAGGTGGAGAGGATGAGACATGCTTAGTTACGTATTTCAGAGAAGAATATAGTGATGGTACAGAAAGCAGTAGATTGGAATCTAATCCAATTTTTTCAAAAACATCCGATGGTGGAGACAAGAAACTTTCAAACTCAGAATGGTTAGTGCCAAACTATTTATGACAGTAAATCCAAATTGGAGAATCGGAAATTGGTATAAAAACTGTCCAATTGGAGAAAATATTCTCTCTAAATGGACAAAGCAAGCTGCACAGAAAATTGGACAAGATACTGAAAAGGAAATGATCCCAAACCACTCCAATCGAGACACGGTTGTCTCTACATTGAGCAAAGCAGATGTGAGCGAACAAACCCTCATAAAAATTACTGGACATGGTAGTACTGAATCCATAAAGCCATACTTGCAAATGGACAAAACTTACACGCTTACAAGCCGTTGCCCATATCAACCGATACTACAAACACAATTGTATTGACAGTGACAGATATAAAAGTTTGAGACATATTTGAATTGACATATTTAAACTGACAGATTTTAAAAGATTTTCTGTCACACTAGTTCATTATTGTATTTTTATTGCTTAGTTACCATCTATCTAATGTCTATCTAATGCCCCGTGCGGCCATAAAGTTCACTTTATGGCCCGCGCGGGCATAAAGTGAAATAATTTTTTGTTCAACTTATTTAATAACCATGTCGTAAGCTTCCTTAGACTTTTTTGGCAACAGATTTACAGTTGTTTTCTTTGCTTTTACAATAATTTCGTCAGGAATTCCAAAATCTTTGTTCATTTTGACTTCTAACTTTGACACATATAAAATTTATTGTGATATTATGACATTTACGTTTGTCAACATTCACCTATTAATTCAAACCGGATTTTTTGAAACACTGATTTGTATTGAGATTGGATTGCAATAACGAACTAGTATGACATAAAAGTTTGTATGTACCGCAGGCATAAATAACTATTATAAATTCTACTTTATATTTGTTTTTAATAGTTACAATTAAGTGATTGCAAAAAAAAATGTTGTATGTATTACGAGCAAAAACAAACGTGACATTATTGCTTTCGAGTAACCTTTACTCTCAAGCAATAATGTATCACTTTTCGCTCTTAATACATAAATAATTATTATGTTGGTTTCATTGCATTGTCAATTGTTTAGGTTTCGTTTCGTTTCGCCCGGTTTTCCTAATAATGATATAAATTATTATGTAGCTACATAAATTATTTTGAAAATCTTCTATTTCGTTGTTTTTTTCCTTGTTTTTGTCTTTTTCGGTATACATATAATCTGAACATATAACACTCGAGGTAAATATTATTATTTTATTTTGAATATTGATTGATTGACGTTTTTGTGTAAAATTTTTGTAAAATTGCGAGAGACAAAAATTATTCACCTCTTGTGATATAACTAGTAAAAATACCTAAAGCCTATTGGAAACTTAGTGGATATCAATTCATGCCTACCCTGTATACAAATTTCCTAAACAAAACTAGCTTTGTTTTGTTGAAATGAAAATATTTACACAATTGAAAAATAATATTATTTCCATACCGAAGAAACCATTCATGAAATCATGGTTAAAACGCAAATAGCGTCCTGTTTTTTGTTATTTATTTTCTGTTTGTTTCTCAAACAACCAACCATACAATCAGAGTAGGTACTCCAGAAAGTTCTTGATAAAATCTATTAAATCGTTCATAAATGCGGCTAGAAGCGCTGTGAATGACCACTTATCTCTAGTGGCGACCTCTTCAGCCTTTTGTCTTCATACAGCTGCCGAGCAATTATAACATAACCAGGAGGCTTTAGAGACTTCTAATGAGATGAACTCCGCGAGAAAAGTACGTAATAAACAATGTAACAGAAGTAGTTGATTATAACTGCGCTCGTAACGGTTTGAATATATTGCGGTAGTACTTCAATATATTTTTTTTTGTTAATGTCAGTTGTTGCTAAGGGCGGTTTTCAGTTTATTCAATAATTAACCACCTAATACTAGCTACAGTTATTAACATATTCCGGAATATATGTATATTAACGATTTATGTAAATTCAAAATTAATAACAACCCTATTAGGGAAGGCAATATAAGCAAACAAAGTTTAATATTATCGTAACGTCGGCGTCGGCTGACAAAATTCACCTATTTGCTATAGCAACAATAGCCAGCTGTTACTACCTTGATCCTGGAATAAATAGGGCCACATCCTTCCTGAGAGTTTCCCTCTAACTTCCGGTTTTAACCCACTGCCAACTGCGTTCCCTTATCTGGACTTGATTTACGTCTGTAACAGTTGGATATACCTGCGTAATCTAGGAATAATGGATCCTATGAATGGAGGTTAATAAAATATACACATTTTATTTAAATAAATATCCACGATACATTGTACTAATTTGTATTTTTCTCTTTGTATACAGGGTGTGCCAGAAGTTCGTACCAAAAACTTGGGAGGTGATAGAAAGACTAAAAATAATGATGGTATTTCATATAAAAATTTTTCTTTACGCCATTCGGCCCGAAAATAAAAATAAAATAACGACTAAGTTAAATGGTGGATGCGCCATTTTTATTGTAAGTAAAACTTTTTTCAGTTATGGATGCAATAATTGGCTTCTGTGAACATTTTTAGAGATATCAAGTCCTATTGCGACATCTCGATAACAAACGGTTTAAGAGATACGGGCAATTTTATGTCGCACTGCACACCTATTGGCGCATTCACATTTATTTTGAATGTACGATTACAGGAAGCATCCTGTATTATTAGCACATTATTAATAATTTGGTGAAATTTTTTTAAACTGTTTTAACTTTTTTGATGTCGTTAATTACTTGGCTACTCGTTTTTTCTAATCTGCTAATGTAATGTAGTTATTCATTTTTTTTCAGGATTTTGTTGATATTTTTACTTTTATTAAAGTAATGTTCGTTTTCAATAAAGTTCTCCATAGTTCAACAAAGTAAAAGTTTATAATTATAAATGTAGACTGCACCAATTTACTAATAATTTGCTAACAATACAGGATGCTTCCTGTAATCGTACATTCAAAATAAATGTGAATGCGCCAATAGGTGTGCAGTGCGACATAAAATTGCCCTTATCTCTTAAACCGTTAATGTTATCGAGATGTCACAAGAGGACTTGATATCTCTAAAAATGTTTGCAAAAGCCAATTATTGCATTATAACTGAAACAAGTTTTACTCACAAAAAAATTGGCGCATCCACCATTCAACTTAGTCGTTACCTGAGTTCACAAGTATGTTCTTTTTTTTTTTCTTTTTTTTTCATGCCGAGATGGGAAACTCGTGTTCGACTGGGTCCTCAAACAGTACCCAGACAGTGTTGGACTCATCCCCACGGAGATGCCTACCAACCAAACCCACCACAAACTCGCCGTTACTCCCGCCTTGGAATCACTAGCCTAGCATACGTCAAGACGGGCGGCGGTTCCTCACACACTCTCCATCGTCTTCTTCCTCCTGTCACTCCTACCTCTCTCATGCCATAGCGAGTCCTTCTCTTCCCCTAATCATGCTCTCTACTATGCCACTTATCTCCCACCATTCCTCCTCGCCCCTCAACATAATCTCCACCATATTTTCCTAATACACCGCCTCTCCCAGTTTATTTTCTAACTTCTTCAAAACTTCCTCATTCTTCCAACATCTAAACACATGTCCCACATCATCCTCCACTCCACATCTCTCGCATACTCCAGTTTGTCTTTTCTCTGTGCCCTGTGAGCACCTGTGCCAAGAAGTAGTTCACCTATCCAAATTTCCGGTCCACCCAATTTCTCCTGCTCCCAATCGCTCCTTTTAGCGTGCCCTCATACTCATCCCACCTCCTCCAATCAGCCATTTGATGAACCATTTTTCATTCCCAACTTTAAAGCCCTATAGTTCGTTAACGAAGGGCGTAAAGAAAAAATTTTATATGAAATACCATCATCATTTTTCGCCTTCCTATCACTTCACAAGTTTTTGGTACGAACTCTTGGGACACCCTATATATAGGGTGGTTTATTAAAAAGTGCTCATGTATTAAAGGTAGAATCTAGACAGTACAGACAGTACAGACAGTACAGACAGACGGTAACGTATCAGAATGGCGAGCGGAAGAAATGCCGTGTGTAATACTACACGAATCATTTGGAGCCACTTATTGAAACAATATTTAAGTTGAGCGCCAATGAAACACTAGTTGCTCAATTTTGCAAATGAAATTATGATGTTGAATGACGTAAACAAATTGAAAGTGAATAATGCAGGCTCTTGCCTAACTAACCAATTAAATTTGGAGGTAAACTAAGCCAGTTCGCAGGGCTTTGTTACCTTATTAATCTTAAGAAAAACAAATTTTGGCATAACTAGAAGAACAGAAAAAACTATTTTAGGGCGCCACTAATTTTCTTTCCTAAAAGAAAATTAGAAAGAAAATCAAATCTAAAGGTCAGCTAACTTTTAATCTGTTTAAAAAAAGAACTTAAAGTTTCTGTATAATAAATAAAACTAACAGAGTGAAAAAATGTATATAATTACGGTTTTTAAATTTACATAAAAAAAGGCTTAGTAGCAAATAAAAAAAATACTCACCAAAAGTACAAATTGTTTGAAGATGAAGATGACGTTGATAATGAGGATGATGTTGATGATGAAGATAGTGTTGATGATGAAGATGTCGATGTAGGATTGTCTACAGGAACTGGTATTTGTCACTCAGGAACTTGTGACCCAGAAACAGTCAGACTTTCCAGGAACTTTTATTCCCAGGAACTTGTATAGGAGCCCCAAAAGCTGTGCTCCAAGAAACTGTTCTTCTCAGGAATTGTGTTCCAGGAAATTGTATAGGAACTCCAAAGCTGTGCAGTAATCCAGATTCTTAAGGTAAAACGGCATCTTTTGTTTTTAAACGGGTAGAAAAAATTTAATCAATGGATTACTGCACAGTTCCACTTATGCTGCTTTGTCGACAGACGATGAGAGAAGACCTGCTGGAACCTTTCTCATTCATATTTAAAGACAGTTCAAAATTTTAAATTTCGCGGTAAAATACATCTAAAATATTGATTTTTGGTCCACTAGTTTATTCCACCACAAATCACAAAAGTGAAACAATATTAAATATTTGAATGAAATATTTTTAGGAACTATATATAGACTATTCCACCAAAAATCAAAATTGTGAAGAAATTTAATGATAAATATAAAAGCTGAAAGGCTGAATGAAAAAAGTTCACGTTTCATTATGACCCCCTCATAACTCAAAAACTATTTTACATAAAAATTAAAAACTTTGCTCATATATTGAGATTTGCGAGATAGATATGTTATCCAAATTTCATGAACACACCTCAAACAATTGCACCACTTTCCCACCAAGATCAAAGTCTCACATTTTCTGAATCATCTCTACCATAAAATCTAATTTGAAAATAGTAATAATTGTTATTCAACATTTGTAACTATTATTTTTTGTGCCAATGACCAGCACTGTCGAGGCACGCTAAGCTAAAATGAATAAATAGGTATATTTTGATTCTACTTTATTTACAGCTTCCTGTAACTAAATGATGATTTTGGTAAAGCTTGTTATCAATGCCCATTTATTTATTTACCTACGACCCCCCC
>CAJUYI010000009.1:8838-38802 GCA_910591695.1 Galerucella pusilla | reverse complement strand
CACAGTCGGTATCAATGTAATGACGTCTATTACGCACTGTAAAAAAACGCACAGCTGTAAAGTAAATCGCATGGCTTCTATAGCAACATCTTAGCAACTGTCTATAGACGTCTCCATTTTATTCAAAAATTACTATTTGAAAACATTAGATATAGCTACGTTTAACTATGAAAAGCCCAAAGGGCTATGTATATGTATTGATTATAATTGAAAAATGGACTTTCGATTATCAACAATATATTAATAAAGATTAAACGGTGGTTCTTTAATGTGCTTCTTTCATTGGTAATAGAGTAATAGAGATGAAGTTTACCAAGCACCTCTAATCATGTAACTGTTATTTCTTATGCTTCTTATAAAAAATACAAGTACAAGTAGGTCGTAGGTAAAGTTTAGTACGTAACTCGTGTTGTAGAACACTTTACGCACTCACGGAATTACGCACTCACCGCTACGCGGCATCGTGCGTAACTTTTCCATTCGTCCGTAAAATGCTCCTTACCACATACATTACGTAATATACTATTATGATATGATAACTACTAAGCCGTCAGGTTTTTTGTCAAATATAATTTCAGTTTGTGGTTAGATATGGGGATGTCACTATTATCGCATATTTAACGTTTTCTTTACTGATATTGATGTACTTGTACGATATTATATAATTCTTCCCGTTCAGAATTCTGCTCTCAGAGCTTTTGGACGGATGTTATCTACCTCATACTGATAAGGCGCAAATCGCCGAAACCGGTCTATAAGGGATCTGTATCTGTATCTGTAGAGTAGGGAGGGTGAGTGTAGGCTCACAGCACTTAGGCCACATGTGACCTATTGTACATCCTTCCGAGGAGTTGTCCTCCTAGGTCATCGTCCATCCTGTCCTTCTCAGGAAGGTGGACAGGTCACTAGGAGACATCTCCTTTATATCGGCAGGTGTAGGCCAAGACTCACCGAACACACACTCTCTTATTGACGATAATTCCTGACACTCGCATAAGACATGCCTGACAGTTTCATCTTCCTGTTCACACATCCTGCATAGGGGTGTGTCCACTAGCCCCATAGTATGGAGGTGTTTTCTTAGTTGACAGTGGCCAGTCAGAAATTCTACTGTTGAACGAAGGTTTTCCCTGGTCATCGCCAGGCAAGACTGCATCCTTTGATTCCATTCCATCTCTTAAGGGATTGAGCATGGGTGTAACGTTTGGCTAGTTCCGCAATTGTCGAAGTCGTTAGGCCGTAGGTGTCACTGGGTCCTAGAATTTTCAGTCCAGCGGCTTCCCTGGCTAAAGAATCGGCAATGCGATTTCCTTTATTCCTGTCGTGCCCTTTAACCCACCTCAGGATAATATTGTTATCTGCCGAGGCGTCAGCTAAATCTTGGTGGCACTCTAGTACTAGCCTCGATATAACACGTTGTCTGTTCAAGGCTAATAGGGCTTGTCTACTATCAGTGCAGATTGTTATGTTTTTGCCAGAAATTTCTCTTCTGGTTAGTTCTTTTGTGGCAATTGAGATACCAGCCAGTTCTGTTTCAACCACGCTGGTATTGTTTCCCATTCCCCACTTAATCTTTAGGCTTAGTACTCTCGAGTAAACTCCACATCCTGAGCCTTATTTCATTTTTGAACCATCTGTATATATACGTATTGCATTTGCAGCATCTGGCTCTCTGTTCTGTTTTATTTGTATTTTGTAGGGTTTGTTAAACAAAAACCTGGGTTCAATTGTCATTTCAAATTGCAAACTAAAATGCAGATATACAAACTTCTTTCAACTTTGAATTGTAATTCAACATCCTTCGTGGCATATAGCCAGGAGAGTAGTTGTTGCTTCTTATTGAATGTTCCTTGATTTCAAAAGACATTGTAAGGTGTTTTAATAGTATTATACTATTACCTTTGACAATTATTTTGATGTACGACCAAAAATCGTCATTTTTATCACTGACTTACCCATGGATCAAAACTTTAACTCAGTTCCCGTTGACCTGGAAACTTAAAATTTAGCATCCAGATAGGTAGTTGGGTAATTGCAAAGAAATAAATCATAAGTTATTAGATATTTATCATTTTATTATAATTCGTGATTTACACGAAACTCTCGATTGAGAGAATGTGTGTCTAAAATGAAATAAAGATTGGAGAATCTTCAAAACATATATTTAGGTACCAGAATCAAAAACTAAGACTCTGGCAAAATAATAGGGACAATACAAAAAACTTATTTTTTTGACACTGACTTACAGGAGAATGATATCCTGATTTTGTACAAAATATAACACGCTAAAACTTAACTTAACAGGTTTTATCTATATCTAAACTAAACTACTCAACATTTTTGAAACATATTACATGAAATGTCAAATGATCAATCTAAAAGTGGTTGCAAGTTCTGTTGCTTTTTAACACCTTGAGAACATGTTTTTAATTTAGTTTAAAGAGATTTGAACAATGTCAAGAAAACAGTGTATTCTGTGTGAAAAATTCAATTTTTCAAAAATGTGCAAAGCGCTTTCGGTAATTACGCCATCATCAGTGCGATACCAATAGATCGAAAAAGCGAAGGTTCAAAAGAAATTGACCTGAACCAGGAAAATTTGCTGTTGTGAAGATCAAGTGCAGCAGTTATTAATCACTTGTATTCAGACATTAATGGTTCTTGCAAGACTTCACCCGGACAAACATACATTGCGAGTTAAAAGCATGTGAAAAGACCTTTTAAACTAAGTTTCACAGGACACTTTCCCTCATATTTACATGACGTCGTAACTGCACCACTATGAGTGATTTGTCATATTGTGGAATGCGTGCAATTGTTGCATACCTACCACATTTTACAATTGCAATGATGTCAATAGCGCAGTTGATATATTTTACCATATTTGAAATGACATTTTTTTATAAAACAGTTCCACCAAAAATTATAACTAATAGGAGTTATCCTCTTTGGTTTGACAAACGTCTAATCAACCTTGTTTCAGCAAAATCTAAGGCTTGGAAAACATACCGCAAAGGTCGTTCTGACATTGATTATTTATGATTTAGTAATATTAGGTCAACTACTAAAGAAGAATCCAAGAAAGCTTATAAAAATTTTACCGAAAATCTTGAATCTGACATTAAAAACAATCCTAATCGGTTTTGGTCGTTTGTTAATTTCGCAAAGATTGGTTCCTCTGTTCCTGCTCAAATGATATATGAAAATTTTGAATATAATGGCCCACAGGAGGTGGTTGATGGATTCGTTTCATTTTTCTCCAATAATTTTACTCCGTCGGGCACCTTCTCTCATCACGACAGTCATAATAACAGTCAGAATATTATAAGTATCAGAGAATTTTCTGAAAACGAAATTTTAGTGGCTGCTAAGAAACTTAAGCCCAAACAGACAAATGGACCCGATTTAATACCGGCCTTCTTAGTCAAGGACTGTGCGTATACTTCGTGCAAACCCCACTATAAAATGTTCGATCTCATTCTCAATCTAAGGAAGTTTCCCGATTGTTGGAAGGTTTCTAGGATTTGCCCCATATTTAAAAAAGGCTTAAAGGATGACATACGTAATTATCGTCCAGTAGCTATTCAAACAATTTCGCCAAAGTGTTCGAAATAGTCGTCCATAATTACCTTGCGTCTCATGTCAGTAATATCATCATACCTAAACAACATGGTTTCATATCTGGTAGGTCCACAGTTACAAATCTATTTTGCGTAACCAAATTCATTTGTGAAGTGCTGAAGGAGAAAAGTTGATATTATCCACCCTGACTTTTCTAAAGCTTTTGACAAAATTGACCATGGCTTAATTTCACATAAACTTAATTAATTTGGTGTAGATGACATGTTAATTGAAATACTTAGTTCTTATCTTAATGATCGCACTCAATATGTTCAAACTTTAGGATAACAATCTCAACCTTTTCTTCAAACTTCAGGTGTCCCACAGGGCTCTATATGGGGTCCCTTACTATTCAACATTTTTATAAATGACATTACCGAAGATCTGGATGCTGTCATTGATAAAGACATATATGCTGATGATATGGAACTATACTGTGAAATAAACTCCGTTAATGACTGCTTAAAACTTCAGATAAACCATAATTTGTTAAATAATTGGTGTATCAGAAACAAGCTTCCTATGAACCCAAATAAATGTAACGTGATGCACTTTTGTCAGAAAGAAACAACTATCCGATTTGATTACACCTTGTGCAACATTGTCCTCGACAGACCAGATCTCCTGAAAGATCTGGGTGTTTATTTTGATCAAAGGTTATCTATTGTACCTCATATACAAAAAACGGTATCTGCAGCATATCGGTCACTGGGTTTCATAGTTAGAAATGCGAAATGTTTCAAAAATATTATCACATTGAATATTTTGTTCTCGGCATTTGTAAGATCGCAACTGGAGTATGCATATGTTATTTGGAGCCCGAATTATAATATTCATGTTTCCGCTTTGGAACGAGTACAAAGAAGATACTTCAAGTCGGCTTCTTATATCTTGAACGGTCTTTATCCTGTTGAGGCACACCTCAAGAACACTTTTATTCTCCTTTTAATAGCAGTAGTTTACTTCGTCGTCGCTCAATGCATTCAGTTTTGTTTTTATATAAAATTGTTAATTATATTTTTAAATGTGATATTATTGTATCGCTACTAAATTTCAGAGTTCCTAGAACAAATTCTAGAACCGATAGCCTTTTCTATGAATTACCACATAGGACAAACGCTCACAAATTTTCACCATTAAACCAACTTATCATTGAATACTCCTCGATTAAGTCAAACATAGATATTTTCTGCACAAATAATAAACAAATAAAACGAATCTTTCTCCGAGGTAATTCATAGGAAAGATTCCACTTCGCATATAATGTTTGTGTAAGTCTCTTTTCGTGAGTGCCTAGCTGTATATGAATGCTTACTTTTTTTCCTTAATACTGCATTGTATTATTTTTTTTCTCACCTGTCATTATTATCCTGTGTTTTTCCTTATCCTGTAATTGGGCTTGCCCGAGAATATTGTAATTAAATAGGGTAAACCAGTGAAATACGCCCCACCGGGAAATACGCCCCAGTCCGAGTAATATAAATACTATCCGGCAGCCGGTACAGTAGCCACCAGTCACTGCTGTTGTTTACTTTTTTTTATCGTGGTGCGCCAGAAATTTCGGCCATTTCGGCACTTTTTCACTCGAAAATATTCACATTTCTGTCGTTCAAGGTCCCAGTCCAGCTCCTAAAATTATACGGTAAGTAATTATTTTGCAAATTTCAATTTGTTTTTCAGGTTTTTTGTGATTTTGTTGAAACCATGAGTAAATACGTTTTATAACCTATAAATCCCCATTTGTTTGTTAAGTTTGCACCTTGCCTTGACCTATTAGGTAGGTGGCGCCAGTGATTGTGAAAAACGCCCCAGTAGTAACGGTATAAAACGCCCCATCAACTATTATAACTTTTAATGATATGGTTGAAATAATACCCTTCTTGGTGTGCGTCATCGATTGTGACGTATATCCGGGTTTTCGGCATGTCGTTTATTTTATTTGCTATTTTGACATATAGCTTACCTTAAATTTGATAAATAAAATCATCAGGATCGTATTAAGCCAAAGCCGAGAAGGCTATGGAATTAATAATTACCAGCTTCTTTTTTTAACTGAAAATACTAGAACTTTCAAAATGCTAATGCTTTTTCTTGTATCTAGGCATATTTTTGTATTATTTAGATAAATTTTACAATAAGATTAATATTCACTTCTCATAAATAATAATTGACCGTAAGCAACAAAGTACACACCTGACAAGAACTGTCAGTGTGACAGTAGAAAAAGACGTAAGACACATTGCCGCTACGAAAGTTACGCCTTCATAGTATTTTAACCTCGCGATTGATAGGTTGCGCTGGCGTGTAATCTAAACATCAACCAATCAAATTTTTGTAAGTCAAAGATTAGGGTTAACGTTTGTAAAATATTCAAACGGTTCATTATTGTGATATTTTTGTTAGGATTAATAACAGACCTGCCTTTTTTTCCATTTCTTCCTACGTAATGTGATAGAAGGAGATTAACAATCGATGACGCACACCAAGAAGGGTATTATTTCAACTATACCTTGTCTTCCTAGTCATACGACGCAAGCTTTACAACCCTTGGATAGGTCCTTTTTTAAGCCACTCAAAACATATTTCTTCCAAGAGGCTAAACATTGGATGATACAAAATAAGAATAGAAAACTATCGAGAATAAACATTTCCAGATTTCCATTTCTTCCTACGTAATGTGATAGAAGGAGATTAACAATCGATGACGCACACCAAGAAGGGTATTATTTCAACTATACCTTGTCTTCCTAGTCATACGACGCAAGCTTCACAACCCTTGGATAGGTCCTTTTTTAAGCCACTCAAAACATATTTCTTCCAAGAGGCTAAACATTGGATGATACAAAATAAGAATAGAAAACTGTCGAGAATAAACATTTCCAGATTAATTGGTAAAGCATTGGGTAAGGCAGCTACTGTAGCCAATGGTACAGCTGGTTTTAGAGCTTGTGGTATTCATCCATATAATCCTGAAGCAATTCCCGAACACTTCTTTTCTCTTTCTGATGCAAGTTTGTCAGCCAGTAACTCACATCAAGCTACTCCGTCCACTTCAAACAATCTTCCTACATCTACTAGAGGATCAGATCTAGCTGAACCTTCAACTTCTGGTATTTCGGGACATAAAAAAACCCTACATAAAAACAGAGAGCCTTCTTCCACCCCCTCCATACATCCGGAAAATTCAGATGTAGAAGAAACTCCTTCCAAATTTTTGAGAGAAGATAATCCCATTCCCTTGATTCCTCACCAAATTGGTAAAAGAAAACAACATGCTTTAGAGCTAACGTCTCCTGAAAATCGTGCCAAAAGGCAAGTTTTTTCAGACAATAAGAAAGCCATCGCCGGGAAAAAAGAAATTGAGAAAAATGCGAAAATATCCAATGATAAAGGCAGTGTCAAATCTAAAAAATCTAAATCACGTATTTCAAGTTCTTCAAGCTCCGAAAGTGAACCCATTCTAAGCTCTTCTGACGAGATGTCGGATGATACTGAAAACTTTTGTGTCGAATGTAGCGAATACTATTTTACTACAAAGTCTAAAGTTGACTGGATTCAATGTCCTAAGTGTAGTGGTTGGCTACACGAGACTTGCGAAAGTCACTTAACCACATGCAGTGGTGGTGCCAATAAAACACTTAAAAAGGTATAATTTTTTAAGTGGGGCGTATTTAACGACTATAAGGGGGAAAACGCCCCATCGCATTATTTTTTTAATATAACTTTTTCTAAAAACTATGTTACTGTTTCGTCAAAATGTGTTCAGCATAATCAAATATATTGTTTAGTTGATATGTTTATGGAACTAAAATAGAAGATAAGTTTGTATTTTTGTAAAAATAAATTTTTCTCAAAATGTGGGGCGTATTTCACTGGTTTACCCTGAATAAATAAATAAATAAAATAAATTTTATGAAGTTATATTCAGCCGTTTACGAGATATACCCTGTAAAAAATTCTGTAGCAAAGTGTAGAAAGTCGAATAAAATATATGATTTGTTTTTTTTTAAATAAATATAGATACCTAATACTTGAGATATGAACTGGATTCTCCACCTTGTATATCATAAAACTTGAAATGTTCATGCACCCAGTAGTATTTTATTTAAATTTCTCATTAAACTTTCTATTTATTTCATGTACACCTATCGTTCAAAATTCCAGTATTCAATTCCTGTCAAAATAATGATTTTAAACCACTATTAATAGAACAAAAAAAAAACAAATCATCACACGAACTGAACTACCAATATGTGAGACCTGTCAAATTAGACTTAGCGTAAAGCACATATTGATCGAGTGCAAACAATACGAAACTACACGAAAGAAATACAACATTTCAGAGAATATAGCGGAGACTCTAGGTCAAAACATGAATGTCAAAGATACAATAGGTTATTTAAAAGACACCGGTTTATATATGTTATTGTAATTTTTTTTTCTCTTTATAATATGTCTCTTATGTCGCTAATGACCTCAGTGGTTGAAGCGACTGAAATAAATAAAAAAAAAAAAACAATATTCTACTTGAACATGTTAACTCCTATCAGTAGTGAATATTGTAGTTAATAACAAATAACGTCAAAAATGTTTGGATCGAGTCTGCTTATCATCACACGGCCTGCGCACTTGGCAAACCTTTTTTTGTTCCTTGTGTGTGAAGCCTGAAAGGTGTTTGTTTGACTTAAATTGGTACTTTAGTATTCGATTTCGTTTAAAATTGTTCGTGGTAGTCGGTAGTGAAATAATAATTTTTGGTTATTCCTGGAATTTTTGTCCAAAAAATAGTTAAGAGGTTCGTATTTCAATTGAAATTCATTGTAAATTAGTTGTTTAATATTTTTAGACATACAAATACTTTGAATTCACTTAATTTAATGTAATTATTATATTATTCGATTGACTACTTTATTTGAGGTCCTAAAAATACTAAATTCCTTTTTTTTTCATGCAAAAGAAAAATATTTATGTTTGAAGTTTTCAAAGAACCTATTCTAAACATCAACATATACATAAATTAAGGCATGTAGGTACCTTTTGGATGTATATGCGCATGGTGAAATATTTTATTGGAAGAACTGTTCGTATTGTATTAGGAAAGGCATTTTAAGCCAGCTTAACACTATTTTCTATAATAAATTAGATATTTTACTTATTTATAATATTTTTAAAGCATAGATTCTGACATTTATCTCGTGCGTAAACTACTTTGGTGGTCTCGACCAATATCAATAATATTTTTTCCTATTGATGTATATTGTAATAAAAACGTTTGGATCAAGTCCGTGTATCATCACACGGCATGCGCACTTAGCAAACCTTTTTTGTTACTTGTGTGAAGCCTGAAAGGTGTTTGTTTGACATAAATTGGTACTTTAGTATTCGATTTCGTTTAAAATTGTTCGTGGCTGTCGGTAGTGAAATAATAATTTTTGGTTATTCGTGGAATTATTGTCCAAAAAATAGTTAAGAGGTTCGTATTTCAAATTAAATTTCATTGTAAATTAGTTTTTTAATATTTTTATACATACAAATATTTTGAATTCACTCAATTTAATGTAATTATTATATTATTCGATTGATTTCTTTGCTTGAGGCTCTCAAAATAATAAATTGAATGTTTTTGATATAAAAGAAACATATTTATGATTGTAAGTTTTCGAAGGTTTGCCTTCAATAAACCAGCTAGTATATCAATAAATGCTACTAACAATGGAATGTTTCAGATAGTGAATCGCCCTTTCAATACTTTTTTTAGTTACAAAACTTTTCCGTCGACTGTACAAGTTGTATTCTTTTTTCTTAATATTTGAAAAATATTTATTTGTTTCATAAATAAGTACTGTGAAAATCATAATCATGAATCATAGCACACAGAGAATATCATGTGATATCATGTTTTCGTTTTTATTAAATTGTATTTTGTATGTTTTGTTTTTACAGTAATAAAAATTTGATTTCTCTATAATGAAAGTTTGGTTGTGTGGTAATTAGTTATAAACAGTAAATAAACAATAATTGAACAAATTGAATAACTAGGAAATACTTTCAATTTCCACCATAGGGTTTTTTGGCCGCTGATTACGATTCCAGCCTCGAAAAATTGAAAATTCAAAATGACAAATGAAGAACTGTGGGTTTTCACAATTTTCGCGGAAATTATGGTCCTAATCTCAAGAAATAATAATTATACAGGCGAATATTTTAGATATAATTGTATTTTTTTGGCCATTTCACAGCTAGTTGGCAGCTGTCAAGTGTCAAAATTAGAAATTATGCATCAAATTTCAAATAAGCCACATAAGATTCATACTTATTATGAATAAATCAATGAATATCATTATTAATTAACAATGTCATATTACATAACAGCATTAATATTGGTTTTATATTAACAAAGTGTATAATAATTTTGCATACAAGGTATTATAGTGATTATTTTTTTCACCTGTCAAAACCTGACATTTTTGTGGTTTTAACCAATAGCAATACATTATTCTAGCCAATCATTCGGTATTATACTGATAATTCTGCTCCTCATCGATACCTTGTTTACATTGAAACGTCAAAGTTTTACTTTGAATTTGTCATTATTGACAACTAAAAGGGCTTCGAAGTTTATTGATTCTCTAAATTCTTTGGACCATTATGATTACTGTTTATATTAAAAACGCAATTATTATATATGGCAGGTTGATTGGAAGCTGCTTGTTATTGATTTAGAGATTCTGGGATTGTCTTTGCAAGTACTTGATGAAGACGAAAATGCTGTTGGAAATAAACACATTTGGTGTGGAATGTTCTTACCGAATACCACACGAGGTCAAATAAAATCCGGAAATTTCTTGACCTCTAGTGGTTTTCCTAGTGATAATATTTTACTAAATAGTAACCAATCGAATTACTTAATTTTAAGTCATGTGTCAAATTCCATCCAATCACCTCGTGATTACAGCGATAATACCCCACATGTGGTGTTTTCAGTTTGATGTTTATTTTTTATTAAAAATTAATTAAACGTCAAACTGACAACTGGATTAAAAATGTCGTGAAGATTTGGTATTTCATCTAACGATTCAATTAATTTACCAATTGTACTTTTCACAACTGTAGTTTTAAATAAAAATGAATATTTGTTTGATTCAAACTAATAAAATATTAAACGTCAGATTGACAATCAATTTTTTGATATCTACAAAGTAGAGAATTATCTTATCGAATACTCCTCGGGTCTTGATAAATACTGGAAATTTTGTCATAGAGAATGCTTCAAGCGTGTTGTTCAAAGATAATAGCCCTCGGCCTGCGATCTTGGGCTATTATCAAGCAGCACGCTTTCAGCATTCTCTATGACAATTCGGTATCAAGACCCTAGGGGTATTACTACTGAAAATTTTTTGACAATTCCAAAAACCAATCAAATTTCCTCATTTTATATCATATGAACAATCTCAGCCAATCATGTCAACATTACACTGATAACAGACCATTGGCAATTATCACACGTTGCTATGGATACATATTGATTTATTTCGATTTTGAAGTTTCGAATATTTAATATTTCGAAATGTCACGATTTGGTTGTAATTCTATGATTGGTAAACATTTTTTATCCGAATAACCCTCGAACATTGATAAATGCTCAAAAATCTTATGACAACTTTCTCAAGCTTGTTGCTTGTAGGCAACTGTTTCCAAGCAACAAGCTTTCGAAATCTGTCATAATATTTTTTCGAACAATTATCAATGTCCTTGGGCTATTACTACTGATAATTTTTTACTAAATATAGTAACCAATCAAATTACTCAATTTTAAGTCATGTGTCAAATTTCATCCAATCACCTCAGTATTGCAGCGATAATACCCTACATGTGGTGTTTTCAGTTTGATGTTTTTTTTTATTAAAAATTAATTAAACGTCAAACTGACAACTGGTTTAAAAAATGTCGCGAAGATTTGGTATTGCATCTAACGATTCAATTAATTTACCAATAGTACATTTCACAACTGTAGTTTTAATTTAAAATGATAATATTTGTTTGATCAAAACCAATAAATTTCGTATTGAAAATTATTAAACATCAGATTTAAAATCAATTTTTTGATATCTACAAAGTAAAAGATTATCAGTATTAATATAACCAGAGAGTGAGAATAAATTGAAAATATTTTGACAGGTTTTTCGAAAACTTGTTGCCAAGCAATAGTCAAGAGAGCTCCCGCAGGGATCGAGTGGCTATTTCCAAATGGCAACAAATTCGAACAAAATCTGTCAAATTATTTTCTTATTTATGGAACTCGCGAGAGTTATATTTGACTAGATTATTTTTTGATTCACAAATTTTTACAATAAAAAAGATCAATAAAACTATCATAAAATTATTGAAAACTTCAATCTGACACTTGCTAGGCAAATAAAAGCCACAGTGATAATTATTCCCGAGAATAATCACAAGAGATTTATTCCCACTACAATAATGATATAACTGGTTGAAACTCACCCTTGTGACAAATAAAGAAGCATTTAATTGGTTTTGAAACGTCAAAAAATAATCTTATCGAATACTCCCTGGGGCCTTCATAAATACTCAAAATTTTGTCATAGAGTGCTTCAAGCGTGTTGCTCAAAGATAATAGCCCTCGGCCTGCGGCAACACGCTTTCAGCATTCTCTGTGACAAATTATCTCGGTTTTATCAAGACCCTAGGGGTATTTACTACTGAGAATATTTATCGAATATTTCATTTGTCAATAAAAAGAAAATCAAATCTGGAGTAAATTATATTAGAAATTAAAAAATTGTACATAATTGTTTGCATATAATAAGTATATATTTTTTCTCCAACCATCAAAAAATGTTGACATTTTTGTACTATTTTCAGGTGCAAGAGCCATCAATTCCCTTACCGTACAAAAATTTTCTTTTTCTTTAATCCTATGACTAAAATAATTGCATTTGAGCTTTCTAATTGAAATTTGAAGAAAAAAACATTGTCTCTTACAAACTTCGTAAAACAAACTAATTGGGCAACTATACGAGTATATACTTAGGTATTTATTTGTTATTTATAGTGATATTGAATGTACAATTGGAACAATTATTGCCAACATTCAAGGCACCACTGAAATTATCACTAACAATTTTCGAAAAAATTAAAAATATTTTCATTAATGTTAGAACAACTCAAAATATTCTCTTTAACTGTTGATGAAACATTCGAGAAAATATTTGAACAGGTACTTGCACCTTCTTTGTCAGGCTGCAATATTTTCTTGGCAGTATTCTCTTTGTTGATACGTGATTCTTCAATATATCCTTCTGCTAACGTACTCGATTTCCAACCATCAATAAGAAGTTTAGAAGATGTTCTTCTTAGCGAATGTCCAGTATACTCCTTCCAATTTTCTAACTTCAAAAATTTTGCAATTTCTTGCGACACGGCACTAATTTTGTGAATACCAACAACCATTCTTTCACACTTCCCATTAACATACTTCAAAAATAAACGACGTTCCTGTATATTTGATGGCCGTAGTGCAACATATTTTCGAAATAAACGCAAATAATTATCACCTATAATGGTAAACAAACGAGGCTTCTAGTTTTTTGTCTGCAAAATTTTTACGACCAGGGGTGCGATTTTCGAAACCATTCGGGAGTAAATCGTATACGAAAAATGGCCTTTTTCGTATGAAATTTAAATAACCTAATTTTCGACATGCTCAAACGGTAATCGTATACGAACACTTTCGTATGGCTTGTTTCGAGTGGGTTTATGCCATTCGGATAAATGTTTTCGAGTACGGAGAGTGTAAATTCACATAACCTAGATTGAAAATATTTGTGTTTGGTATGTCATTAATTTGAATAATAAAAATGATATAATCAGTTATAATATGGCAGGTTTTGATGATTTAATTCATTCATACTTCATAAACGCTATACAAGAAGCGAAAGAGTTAGCAGATAGACCTCCTAGGATCCTTAACACATTTATTGATCCTTTTGAGGAATATTCAGAAAGGCAATTTGTGGAACTTTACAGACTCACAAAACATGTCGCTTTAGAAGTGATAAACATATTGAAGCCTCATCTCCCTGCTCAAACAAGAATCTAAGATATCAGAATCTAGATAGAAAAGTAAGTATGACTATAATATGACTATTCAGGCAGGTTAACCAGAAAAAATTGATATGTACCCTAACTTTTATCTTACCACACTTGATACAGTAGTTAGTATATTCTTTGCATAGAAATATTATGGAGCTGCATAGATAAGGTATATTCTTCGCTTCTCAAATGTCACAAGTGACAAGACCAGACGATTATACGGTGTTGCCGGCTGCTAAATTCTTCGTGTACGAACGTTCATTCGAACGGTGTTGAAAAATACACATTTAGCACCGTGTACGAAAAATTCATGTGGAAATAACCGTACACGCATAATACTCGTATGAACTCGAAAATCGCACCCCTGGACCGAGTCCATATCTTCAATGTCATAAATTTTTAAATGAACTAGTTCGTCACAACGCATAGCACCTCCAATTTCTAATACTAGAACAACCTTTATCATCAAATATACATTATCAGGTGCCATATCCAGGAACCGATCCACTTCCTCCTTTGTAAAAACCCTAGACTTTTTAGGTATATATCCGTCCCTTTGCCTTTTTAACAATGTGGATGGCTTGACGGTCTTCGTTAAATTTGAGAAATACACCATAAGAACACTCTCCGCATAGTTTTGCACATTTTTTTCTTTACAATCCATGAATCGCTGATATGCAAGTTCATAAACTTGGCGAGTTTGGGTGGCAAACGATTTAGATATACTGCTTCGGCACTTTCCAATATATCCGCAGGTATATTTTCATCGTGTTCGGGATTCATTTTGAAAGCAGCGTAAGAACTACTACAAAAATTATACGATTAGTACGTCTACTGATGTCTACTGTGATGTCTACTTGACAATCAATATTTACCAACAATACCAGATATCCATGACTACCGACTTGCTATCGCTGTTAATTAATAGGTGTTTAAATTTATTACCAAATTATTAACGATTTTTGAATAAAACTAAATTTATTTTAATTTTGACTTGGTTGGAGAAAAAATAGTATAATATATCATACGGACTAAAAGTGCATATTTTTACTCGCAATTTTGCATTCGCTCGGCTGCGCTGCGCTCCGCCTCGCAACTGCAAGTATGGCTGTCATGGCTCCTGGAGACACAAGCAGGCATCCACTGAAAAAGGTTGCGGCCTTTATTGAAGGGCTCTGCTTCATGGATGACTAGGTAGCAGGATTGGCACAATGGGCCCGCCAGTGGCCTCAGTGTCGAAACCTTGGCTTGAGTTGTCCAGGACAAGGCTCGCCTGCTCATTTAGTAGTAGTAGTAGTAGTATGGCTCGTAAAAAAATATGCACTTTCAATCCTTATAATACAGGATGTCTCATTATATTCTGACTGTTTTTAAGAGCTTATATCTTCTGAACGGTTCTAGATAATAAGATTAAAATTACCGTAAGTTTTGTTGTGACACATTTATATAAATGGCCTACTTCCGGTTTACCCGCTAGAAAAGTGGCGTATTTTCAGATTACAGTAGATGTAACTTTTCAAATGGGACACCCTGTCTATTTAGCAATTTATTAAAATACGCATATTTTTACTTTATAACGGTACCTTAAAGTTTAAAATCGGAAGAAAGCGAAGTTAGATAACTTTAACTGGGATACTGTAATGATTCAAATATAAAGTTGGAATTGTCAGAAACTAGAATATATTATATTATGCAACGATCATGTAATGATGGTTATCAATACACAAGCATTAACCGGGAAACGAGCCAAAGTCGAGCTTCGTATGGTTAATGCGAGTGTATTAATAACCATTAAATGAGAGTTTCATACACTATTTTTTCTGGAATAATGGGGTGAATCCAAGTGTTGTTGAAAGTGAATTTTTTGTTTTAAAATACCACCTTGTCCTAACTGGTGATACTGTATTTTGAGAGATTAAACACTTGAATTTTATTGAATATAAAACACAATGTGACGTTCTGTCAATGATCGCAATATTTTTGTGATGTGACATATATTAGAGCCTCCTTATTATTTATTAATAAGATATCTCAATCATTAGGTACATAGTATCCCAGTTAAAGTTATCTAACTTCGCTTTCTGTGCACCGATTTTAAACTTTAAGATACCGTTATAAAGTAAAAATATGCGTCTTTCAAGAAATTGCTAAATATACAGGGTGTCTCGTTTAAAAAGTTACATCTACTGTATTCTGAAAATACGCCACTTTTCTAGCGGGTAAACCGGAAGTATGCCATTTATATAAATGTGTCACAATAAAACTTACGGTAATTTTCAACCTAACTGTGAAAACCGCCTCTTATTATTTAGAGCCGTTTCGAAGATATTAGCTCTTAAAAACAGTCAGAATATAATGAGACACCCAGTATAATATACTATTTTTTATTAATAATTAGAATGCTTTATTTTTATTTAAACTGTGCAGCCCTAAACGGTCTCCACAATACACTGCAAGAAATCATTGCATTCAAGTTCAATTTTCCAAGGGATCAATTTGTTTTTGAAAATATCGAGATCATGTGCGTACGATAAAATTTTTATGAGCGATCAATTTATTAACATAAATTTTCATCTAGCATGGGCGTAAGATACAATTTTCATTAAGGGTTCATTTATTCTAATTGTGGAAATTTTATTCTCTTATAGGCTTACATTTTTATAAGCGTACAATTTTATTGAGGTATGAGCCAAAATTTCTTCCTAGCATGGGCGTACGATACAAAATTTATAGGGGATCAATATTTCCATCTAGCATGGGCATACGATAAAGTTTTCACTGAGGTATCAGTATATTAACAAAAATTTCCATCTAGCGTGGTCGTACGATAAAATTTTCACGAAGGGTCCATTTATTTGTGAAAATGTCCTCTCACAGGCTTACGATAACATTTTTATGAGGGATCCATTTTTTTGTAAATAGCAATATCATATGCGTACGATTCAATTTTATTGAGGTATTAGCAATAATGTGTACTATGATCACTAGAATTTTATTTTCCAAAAAATGTATTTTTCTCAATTACCTTGGTCTAAGTGGTCTAGTCTTTTTATTTGTATTTTTTTGTGGATGTACAGGATGGTCCGTATGTAATGGACCAAAGTAAAATGGATTCTTGGCCTAAAAATATAACAATCTGACGCAACTTCCTTTAATAAAATATTGAAAATAAAAGAAAATCCAGGGTGGCAAAGTTGGAATGTCAAAAATGTTTTTCCTCGGTAAATTGGAATATGTTCGATAGACAAACGTGAAAAATTGAAGATATGGAATTTAGGGTCTGGGAAATCATGAAATCCATTTTGATGTATTTTTTGAAGGGCGTCACAAAAGCTATGTAATTGGTATAACTATGCGATGGACTTATTTATCGTTAACTGTATCACTCTATTTATTGGAAAATATCAAAACTGAATCATTTTTGCGACAAAAAATTATATCTATCATACGACAAACTTCGGTATATGGGTTATTTTAAGAGATATCAAAAAATGTTATTGACATGAATAGTAGATGTGCTGAAGGTCCATATTTTGAAATTATATCGAACTATACAGAGTGCTGCATAACTCCGTTACAAACCAAACATATGATTTTTCAAATGGGAACCCCTGTATATTATACCGAATTCGGATTGGTTACATTTTTTTGAAGCTTTTGATATCAGGTTTGGCCACGTTATACAGAGTCCTTCAAAAGATATGGACACCTTTATGTGGAAATCGTAGGTAAATCAACGCTCTGTAGCTTGTTGTACGTTGAAGAAAAAAAATGTATGTTGTCAAACAGAGTTTCGTAACATGATGCAATATCTCCATATCCTATTAAATGTCAATTATATTCTTTCCTATATACAGGGTGAACGGAAACTCGAGCCTGTCATTTTCTGTCTTTTTTCAAATGGAACAACCTGTATTTTATAGCAAAAATAGAATCTTCGATTATGTAACTTAAATTTTTGTCAAGCATTCCCTATACCCAGAGTTTATAAAAATACAGTTATTTTGTAATATTTATTGTAAAATATAACTACTGACTGTGAAAGACTTAAGCGTTGCATGTAAAAAAAAATCCTAATTAATGAAAAATTTCATTGAACAATTTATTCTACATTATAGAAGATGAATATTTACCGATCCAGTCAAAATTTTACTCAAAACCCAACGAAAACTGTTCAACGCGGTGGCTTTTTTTGTAGTGTATGGAGAAAAAAAAATATAAAATTAACATTGCCTCACAAGAAACATTTAAAATTTTAACATTAATAAATGATCCACTATATTTACAATAAATACCTTTAATTTATTTTTATTTGATTAAGTTTTATTTATAATTGGCACCTTTTTGTAACGCCACTGGCATGAAAGGGTCGTTAAGAGGCGACATAGGTAAACAAGACCGATTTTTGTGTCTGCGCAAGTCAGTTACATTCCTATATGAGCCAATTTAGGAAAAGTTTCATTATTTTTTATTATAGTAAATTCCGCCCTTCTGTATCTGTATCTGTAGAATAGGGAGGGCCACATGTGACCCATTGTACATCCTCCCAAGGAGTTGTCCTCCTAGGTCATCGTCCATCCTGTCCTTCCCAGGAAGGTGGACAGGTCACTAGGATAAATCTTCTTTATATCGGCAGATGTAGGCCAAGACTCAACGAACACACACTCTCTTATTGACGATTACTCCGGACACTCGCATAAGACATGCCTGACAGTTTCATCTTTCTGTTCACACATCCTGCATAGAGGTGTGTCCGCTAGCCCCATAGTATGGAAGTGTTTCCTTAGTTGACAGTGGTACGTCATCGACAAATATTTCTTCGGCGCCAGCTTTCCAGGGTCGCCCAGGGTGATCCTGACAAGACTGCATCCTTTGATTCCATCCCATCTCTTAAGGGATTGAGCATGGATGTAACGTTAGGCTAGTTCCGCATTTGTCGAAGTCGTTAGGCCGTAGGTGTAACTGGGTACTAAAATTTTTAGTCCAACCGCTTCCCTGGCTAAAGAGTCGGCAATGCGATTACCTTTACTCCTGTCGTGCCCTTTAACCCACCTCAGGATAATATTGTTATCTGCCGAGGCGTTGAATCTTGGTGGCACTCTAGTACTTGCCCCGATATTCAAGGCTAATAGGGCTTGTCTACTATCAGTGCAGATTGTTATGCTTTTGCCAGAAATTCCTTTTCTGGTTAGTTTTTTTGTTCAAAATGTTCACCGTTAACATCAATGCAATGCTGCAGAATAGTTCCAATGATTGACTAACATTTCTCAGCATATCAACGTTAGCAGATTGAAATGCCGCACTAATTATCTCTTTCACCCAAAAAAAATTAATAGACTTTTGTTAAATCGGGTGACCGAGCTGGCCAATCAGTTGGGTCCCCTCTTACAGCATTGCATTGATGTTAACGGTGAACACTTTGAACCTTCAGCTTAATATTACGGTTAGGATTATACTTTTGGTAGCTAGTTTTGCTTAGAATGAATTGTTCATTAAAATTTATTATTAATCAGGATTTTTTGTTACATGCAACGTTTAATGCTTTCACATAATAGGTCAATAATAATAGTTTACAATAAATATTACCAGATTACTCTGTTATTATAAACTTTGGGTATAGGGAATGCTTGACCAAAATTGAAGTTACATAATCGAAGATTCTATTTTTGGTATTAAATACAGGGTGTTCTATTTGAAAGAAGAAAGAAAATGACAGGTTCGAGTTTCCGTTCACCCTGTATATGGGAAGGAATATAATTGAAATTCTATAGGATACGGAGATATTGAATCATGTTACGAAACTCTGTTTGACAACATACATTTTTTTTCTTCAACGTACAACAAGCTACAGAGCGTTGATTTACCTACGATTCCACATAAAGGTGTTCATATCTTTTGAAGGCCTCTGTATAACGTGGTAAAACCTCATATCAAAAGCTTCAAAAAAATGTAACCAATCCGAATTCGGTATAATATACAGGGGATCCCATTTGCAAAATCATATGTTTGGTTTGTAACGGAGTACTCTGTATAGATCGATATTCAAAATATGGACCTTCAGCACATCTACTATGTTTGTTAATAACATTTTTTGATATCTCCTGAAATAACCCATATACCGAAGTTTGTCGTAAGATTGGTATATCAAAAGTCTTCTTATTTCAGATTTTTTTCTTTTTCTCTTTTTCTCGTGAAATAGTCACGCCGAATACCATTCGAGAAAAAGTTGTGTAGGTAAAAATGTTTTTGGTAATTCCACTCATAAAATTTTTATCACTTGCCTCACGGCTCGTGATTTTGTCCAAAATGTAATTCGCGAAATTGCCAGGCAGCAAACTTTCATACTTGAATTTACTATGTGGATCCATAGTTTCCTTAATCTTCCCAGTTTTTGCTTACTTTCTCAATATCAAAAGCTACATGGGAAATAAGTATTGAGTGTAATGTAGCTAGTTTGTGAAATAAAATAGATTCCCGTTTTTAGGTTAATTTTTGTAATAAGTTGAAGATGGGTATATTGTACATAAAGTATGTCCAGAATTTTCTAAAGAATCCAAAACATTGATAAAATGCAGGAGGTTGCATTTAAAATGAGAAAGTTGGTATTGGCCACTGTCACATGGCATACCCCAAATAATGTTTTCCTAAATGCATTTGAAAATACAAATCGGTCTGTCCAAGCGTATTTGCCAACGCGCCATCATTTTTTATTCGTTATGGAATTTATTCCATTTGGCATTTCCACATTGTATGAAAATTCTAAATTGATAATTATTTTGATATTTGGGATATCATCATTCTGACAATGATATTTTATATACACTCAGGTGCAAAAAAAACGGGCCTCCTATTTTTTTCTCAAAATCGGCTATATTTTTTTATTATTTTGGCTTTTGGTTTATACTTTTTATATTTTACCAACAAAGGACTTCCTCCTAGTATAAAAAGACAAGAATATGTTACTTAAACTAAACTTAATACACAATGACATAAATAAAGGAAAAATACATGTATACTTAGTAAAATTTATGTTAACAACAGCAAACTTTAAATATCAATAATTATCAATTAATTATCAATACTGAATTTCCATATATATTTTTTCAATAAAGTTGAATTCCTTAGGTAGAAGTTTTCAGTTAGTCTTCCAAAGTTTTTACAACAACATTTGTTCAGCAGATATTATTTATGATTTGTTTGAAAGGTCACGGAAAGAATTTGCATTTGAGTTAAGTGTTTCACTTTTTTTTTCATCTTGGAATACTTAGTATTTATTGAATTGAAATATTTTTTTTCGAAAAGAAAACTTCTGCATGACAAAAAATAAATGATGTGCTATTATTTTCATTTATAAATTTAATGTTCTGCAAAATATTCACGCAATTAAAAAAACTCTTATTTTGGTGAAACGAAATTTGTCACAATATTAATTATAAAATTAATTTTTCAGACTTTGTGCTTAGTGTGGTGAATAATAATCGGCCGAAATTTTTGAAGAGAAATGCTTCTACTAGAAGACGTATTGGCAAGTACACAACTTTTTTGCAAAAACAATATACGCGAAAATAACCTGAAATTGAAAATTATATTTATCTACGATCACCTTTGAAATTTGGCATTTACGAACCAAAAAAAATGTGTGAAATCATACATTATACATACGTTGAAAAAGCTTGCGTAAATGAACCACGCTTTTTATATGAAACTTTCCTTATAACACCCAAATGCGTGCGTAAATGATCAATGCTTTTTGAATGGGGTTTTCATTTTTACATTATTTTTTGGCTACGTAATTAGTATCTAGTTGCCTGGAATTTAGTCGTTTGTTGTATAAACTTTTGTGCTGTCAGTAAATTTGACAGAAGTGTCAGACACAGTGGAAAATATTTTTTGTTATAGATATTTAAAATTTCAATTACACTTATTTTGAATGGAAGAACCTCGAGAAGAATGCATTTCTTCGGATTGCACACCATCTGCAAATAAAATTCGTTGTGGTATTTGTTTCTAGAAAATTTATTTTTATGTTTTTCAACCCCTTGAGAGCACATTTTTCTATGTGGTCGTAGATAAAGTTTTGTATGACACTTGTGCGTGAAGTACTTTTGCGCACTCGTTAAGAAAAAGGCACTCGCTACGCTTGTGCCTTGCATTTTCACAACTTGTGCGCAGAACTATAACTTCACCCACTTGTATCATAAATAACTATTATTTTTTAGTGTGTATAATTTAAGGGTTCATAATGTTCCCCATTTCGACGCAAACAAGCTTCATCAATTTTTTTACGTCACTAAACAAATTTATAATGAGTGGTTTCTGTAATCGCTGGAAAATATCTCGGGCGTTTTTGGCCGAAAATATACTTTACCTACGATCAAAGTTAGGCATTTACGAACCAAAAAAAATGTGTGAAATCATACATTATACATACGTTAAAAAGCGTGCGTTAATTAACAATGCTTTTATGTGGAACCTTCATTATAACACTCAAAAGCGTGCGTAAATGACCAATGCATTTTAAATGGAGTTTTCATTTAAACACTCTTTTTTAGCTACGTGATTATCTAGTTGCCTTGAATTTAGACGTTTGTTGTATAAACTTTTGTGCTGACAGTAAATTTGACAGAGCTGTCAGACATAGTGAAATATATTTGTTACTTTAAAAAAAGACAAATTACCCAATTTTATAATAAGTAATTTGAATAATTGTCCTCATTTCACTGTGAATATGAATTTAAATAATTAAAATTCGTTGTGTATATGTTAGGATCAAACAACGATTTCAGCCAATGATCGAAAAATACGCCCAAAACGCGTTCTGGCCCTCAGCATATTGCCAAAATCCGAAATTACGCTTTCCGGCCGCTTAATGTAGACCAGAACGCATTCGGGACCTTTTGCTATTGCCAGAACGCGTCTAACACACAATTAAACCGTCCAAAAACCGATTTTGTGCATGTCTCAGCTTGCAAACGACACCACTTCTCGCAGTTTCGTTTCAGAGTGCCAGTACTCGTCTAGTATTTGATTCGAGTGCGTGCATAAAAGTCGCTAAAGTGCAAATATATGCTAGTGCCATGGAAGACCTTAAGATCCGACTTTATTGATATTTCATCGGTTCCTTCAACGTCTGTATCTCTCCGAACTACTTCTGGTTTAGCATCAGGATCGAAACAAGGTTTTGTGCACTGTAATTGCAAACGCTATTGCGTTAAAAAAACTGCACTTGTAGAACCAAGAAAGTACTACGTAGCAGCAAGTGTCATAACAATAGTTCGTGTAAAAACAAGTAGATGTTTTAAGTATGCCATTAAGTCACCAGAATTATACGTAGTAAATGTTTTTTATTTTGTGTTTGTAGGTTTTTGTCTCTTCAAGAATCAATGTTATTTTTGAAATTTGTATGCCATACTCTTATAAAAAATAAAATTATTTTTCCTTATTACAATGACCTTTCGACGTTTTTTTTGTGTGCTCGAAGCGTTCTGGCAGCGTGACGAATAACAAAATTCTTTCAGACTAATTTGGGAAAGTCAATACACATTCTGGCAATTGCAAAGGCTCCAGAACGCGTTCTGGTCTACACTAAACGACCGGAAAACGATATTTCTGACATTGGCAATATACTAGTGGCCAGAACGCGTTTTGGGCGTATTTTTCGAACATTGGCCGATATCGGTGTTTGATCCTAACATATATATTTGATTACCTATAGAAAATTTATTTTTATGTTTTTTAACCCCTTCAGAGCACATTTTTTTAATTTTTTCTTCATGTGCTCGTAGATAAACTTTTGTATGACACTTGTGCGTTAAGTTATACCTTTGCGCACTCGTTGCGAAAAAGGCTCTCGCTACGCTCGAGCCTTGCATTTTCGCAACTCGTGCGCAAAAGTATAACTTCACGCACTAGTATCATAAATAACTATTTTGTTGCTCTACATCAATGCTTTTAGAAACCGTTTTAAAATTTGAACTCGCATTGGAAAATTGAATTGCAAATGCCATAAAAGTAGCTGTCGCCTGTCATCTGCTTTTCGCACATATAAAGTGCATACAGATTGAGTTTTAAGTATATAAATCCACAATTATCTCCGAAAAATATAATCAAAAGTTGTATAAATTGTCAAACAGCAGAATAAGCATTACTCCTTTCAATCATATCCGGGTGTTGGGCTCAATTATTGTAACATAGATAGTTATAAGGGTTACTATAACTCGCGGAGCAGACCAACGAGTTTGAGAAATACTTTTAGCTTTAAAATGTGTATGCTCTGCACCAAGAACTCCTAACGATGTGTAGATATAGTGAAGAAATTAATTCTTACAGAGTAGAAAAAAGTCGATTGCATCCGTGGTAGATTCGATTGTTTGTGATTCTACTAAATTTAAAGGAGGGACATTCAATAGTAATATATTCCATAGAAATTTTTTTATTAAAATTAATCTGAACCAATTTTTAAAATGCCGCTCTTCAAGTTATGCCAACCTCACGGGCCTAGGCCTAAATCCATCCCTGTTTGCACTTAACTAACAATGAAAACCTCAATAGTCGCAATATTTATATTATTGATTTTTAATAAAGTTTTATTTTTATTTTTTGAAATGATAACAAATACGGCCTAAGCTAAATAACTTATCGGATATCTTCTTTATGGAAATTCAATGCAAATAATTCGAAATAAAGTAATTAATTATTCCTATAGTATAACAGAGTCTCATTGGACTTTATAATTTACTCAAATGAAGTTTTCGATTTAATGAAACTAATTTGGAAGTTTGACGCCTCGAACTTAAACTAACTACATTATTTGATTCAGTACGAAAAGTGTAAAGTAGCTATAATCGAATATGGTTAACTGAAATTATAACTAAATAGGCTAAAAATAGTACAGTCAAATAGCATATTATACAACAAGTTGGTGAAGACTATTATTACTGACCGAGCATCAAAATTATAAGGGATAAGGTGCGAGGTTTATAAATCTCTTCACCACCATGGTGTACATATCTACATTTTTTTCCACTACTATCCAAATTTAAGACAAAAATTGAAAATAATCCACAAACACGCCTGGAGAAGCGTTTACCTCGTCGTCTGACTGACAAGTTTAGTACACTGTCATTTTTTGATATACTATGGACACAGTACAGGAACGAACCAGTATGTTATCTCGTGACGTTACACTGCCGAGCTCTCTATGACCTACAACATCGTTCGGATGAGTATCTCATCCGGCGGCCAGTTCTGTGCTGCGATCCAACTAAAGTGCCAGTGGTGAATTTGCGAATCGAATTATTTATTACAGCTTATATTTTTACGGGTTTTCGGTATTATTTTTATAGTTTATGAGTATTTCTTTGCAATGGATACCATTAAAAAGAAGAAAACGGGTATTGTGTGTGTAGTTCGTGGATGTAATAATAAATATTATAATTGTGATGGAAAATTATACCTTTTTCCAAAAGATTCAGAAAAGTGAGAAACTGTTAGTATAATACTTTATTATTTCATCTTTATATTACATTTATGAGCCTTAAGCTTTGTGTACACGGGAGAGTAACTTGGTCAAGTACTTCCTAGAGTAACTTGGGTAAGCGTGTACATCGAAGCAAATAATTTTGCCAAATTCTTGCGGCAAGTGCTATCTCGAGAGTGGCATTTTACATTCTCTAGCAACTTCTTGCAGCAGCGTTTACATGAGATAGTGTAGTACTTTGAATGTTCTGGTAGAGAGAAGACTCAGTTCATGTCACGTCGAAGAAGAATAGCTGCAGCAGTCCTACTGCTGTTAATGAAAAGAAGAAAAGATAAGAAAAAGTCCACCAGGACGAAGAGAATATGGGTTAGAAAATGGATAGCATTTAGGTGCATATTCAATGTTATTGTCGGAGCTTAGAAGTGAAGATCCAAAACAGTTTAAAATTTTTTTGCGCATGTCTGAAAAAGACATTTATTAAATTTAGTTCACGACAAATTACAGAAATCAGACACAATTTCCCCTTCGGTAGTGGTGTATTTTTCAGATAAAATTTTCAGAGCTTTTTGCTTCCTATTTCTATCCCTGTACTCTTTTGCTTTTATATTCCAGAGTTCTGGATATTCTTGAATTGATTCAATTATAGCATATGTCTCTTCTTTTGTCCAACAGCGTTTTGCTTTTGTATCCATTTTTTATTGTCTACTTGCACAAACACTATCTGCACACTTCCAGATCGGTTCGAAATTAATACTAACTTGTTAGATCACTATCGCAACACGTTTACACTTGCAAGTCGTTACTTGCTGCAAGCATTTGTCGGAAGCGGTGGAGCTTGCCGCAATCTCACTTGCTGCAAGTGTTTACACCGACAAGTGTTGGTGAAAGCACTCTCAGCAAGTCACTTGCGATAGTTTTACTTGCTGGTGAACACGAGCCTTTAGTTTCATGCATTGATTTAATTTGTTGTTCTTGTTTCAAATCCAAAGTTTGGCTGGAAGCAAGCGATAGGCCTGACTTGATGCCAAAACTATAAACTCTATACAATAGTAGTCATCGTTTATGTTGTGCTCATTTTTAACCAGACATGATTATGCAATCTTATAAAAGAAAACTTGATTAAAAAACGGCTATTCCAACAATATTCCTTTCATCAAATACTGCAATGCCTAAAGACTTTCAGACAAATGATTTATTGGAAAAGAATTTTGTTCGCTACTTTTGTGGTTATTTAATTCAAACATGTTCGGAAATTCATACATGCAGCGTATGTGAGACGTATTCACAAGCGTATCAGAATTTAGACGATTCGTCTTTATACTGTTATCTTAGAGCTTATGAAAATACGAATAGGGATACTTTTGTAAACCTGAATATGCCGCATGAAAATTTTGTACATTACATCTCATTATTAGGAACATTATTCCAAATGTTTTTTGAGAAAGTTGCTACAGAAGATAATATTGTTGAATCACTCATAAATATTAGTCAAACAACAGAGTTTGTACATCCTTGTGTTAATTTTCCAATAAAATATTTAATGAAACTTTTCTTCAGGGTACGACTATATTACACATTAAAATTTGTCAATAAAAATTTTAAAAATCATAACAAAATGAAAATTGTAATATGGAAAAACCAATAAATATTTGGTATAAGACTATTGTTTTATTCACTCATCAGTGTACTGTTCTACAATATTTAAAACATTTAACACGTTCAAGTCATTTTAAAACTTATGCCACCTACGCCTATGGTAAAATGAATCGTAAAGCGATCCGTTCAAGGTCACATAAGCTCTGGCAAGTTATGAATGGAATTTATAAAAGTTATACTACTGGTTCGTTCTTATACTGTGCTATGGACGTACTCGTTATGACATCAATCATTTTTGGATAAGCGCGAATTTTAAACTAATGGCATTTTTATTAAAAGAATTTCATCTTGATAGGTGATTTCAAGCAGCAAATATGTTAAAGACAATCACTGAAGTTTTTGTTGAACTACTATTCCTAAATTCTCAAAATATTTGACTTTGTTCATTATTGACCTAGGTTAATAATAGGAAATTATTAACCACTAATAGAGAAATTCAACTTCTCAGTTGGCTAGGAGAAGCAATAATTGTCAACTTCACAGCTAGTAGTGGGAAAAAATTATCATGTTCCTAGTAGGAATATTCTATCGGACAATTTTTATGACAAAAATACTAGTAAGAAACTGTTCCATATAGTGAAAGACATCACATAGTATAAACCTGATATATTTTTGAGTCGCAAGTGTTGCTCTCGAAATTTATATAAACATTGAAAACTCGTACTCGTAAGGTGTCAAAATAGATATTTTGAAAGACACTTAACGCATGAGTTAGGAACATTATTTTTTTATATGCAAAAAAGTATACCAACCCATTTTTCAAATTTTTTCTTTATTTCAACATACCTACACAAAACTTTAACCAAAAACTATTATTATTATTATAAATATTAATATTAGAGACACAATTTGTTGCATTCTGTGATTTACTTAAAATTGCCGGTCCAGTGGAGTTATTTGGTGTTAACTGGTAAGTAGATGACGTTGATGAGGATGGCATCGGTTGCAGGTCACATGAAGATGACGATCATGGTGACGGCAACGGTTTTAAGTCATTTGTAGATGAAATAATTTTATTCGATATATATTTCTTGTATCAAACCCGGGTGGTTCAATAGTTGTCTTATGACACTACTTTAAAGAATGTACAGGGCTATATCAAAATACCTTATTTTATATTTTAAAAAAATTAAAAATGCAACAAAAAGCTAGATAAGATGTAGATACTATTTGATGGACTATTTATTCACCTGTTGTAACAATAGTTATAACTTTCGAAGTAAAAAAATATCTAATAAGGCCAAAATTTGCATAATTTTACTTTCCCGCACTACACTTTCAAAGCTAAAATGCGTGCGGGACAGTGGGTTAAAACGCACGATCGTAGAAAAAATAAATTGTAGAAAATAAAAATACAAATACCATGCTTTTTTCAGCGAAGTGATAGGACAGTTAGGAGTGGAAAAAATTCGGAGAAACTGGAAAATTCTTCAAAATTTTATATATTCGTCGTTTTCCAAGTTATAGCGTTAAAACTTCGTAACAAGTAGGTCCTTAGTATTATGCACTTTACGTGGGCGAAGAGCAGGTACCATTGCAATTGCAATTTTTCAATGCAATATTTTACACTACTCCTGGATGAGTTATAAATAGTCCGATTTTTAATTTGCAAAAGGTTTTGACAAAAACAGATATGAAGAAACAAAACGTATATCTTTGATTTGTGATCAAATGCAAATATAAAATACTTAGATAATAATGGCTAGTGGTGAATTATGCAAAGTGTAAAAGCCAAACGGAATAAATTCATTATTCCTTTTACTGTACATATTTATGAAAAATCCCGAAACAATTCAAATTAAAATAATAAATTAACATTTTTCAACGTAAAAATTAGATCCCCTCCTTTAACCCCCTTCCAATTTCTTAAATGGAAAGTATAGGCTTGTGTTACATCGTTTGTAAGGTCTCTTCATTCATTCAATAATGTTATTGTGTTCAAGTTTCTTGCAACAATTGAAATATAATAAAATATAATCATCTGGTTACCGAAATCAGCTACAATACAATTAAAAACTAAAATGTAATGAAAACGGGGTCCAGTAAGGTTCGCGATTATGGGATTTTTCAACAAATATATACAGTAGATTAGATTGGATTACAATTGAAGTGGCTGGTTGTCCTATCCCACTGCGCAACCTCTGCAGATCTATTGTGGTCCTTTCTATATTTAGAGCTCGATATCTAGCTTTATTCTTTTTATTAGACCTATTAGCTTGGATAACGCCTCCCTTGCTAGGCCTTCGCTCTCACAGAGTATGTGCTCCGCGGCTTCGTCTTCTTCCTGGCAGAACCTACATAGGCTGTCATCTGCTGGGCCGATTGTTCGCATATATGTTCCCTCAGCCTACAATGTCCAGTCAGCAATCCCACCATCATCCTCGTCGTTTCTATACTTTGACATAGTTGGTCGTGTGACAGATTGGATGAAGGGCTTTTGAGGTATAATCTAGCGTGCCTCTGTCCTGGGGCTTCATACCACCAGCGCAACGCCAGGCTGTTTATCTATGGTTTATTTACGATAAAAAGACGATGACGTTGCAAAACAAAATATTGTGATGTTGCCAAACTGTAGTTCTTTCCTTCACTCAACGAAAACTAGAAAAGTCAATCTGATGTTAGATTGACAGTTCTTCTTTTTCATTGTTCCGTGCCTCGTAGGGCGTGAGTCAAAAATATTAATTTAAAAATAAAAGGCTTGTATGATAGGCTTGATTAATTTAATATAAATATCTATTCATGAAAAACTATGGATAAGATACAGGAAACAGTAACCAATTATTCTATATTCGAATTAACATTCAATTATTTTACATAGAAGAGGGTTAAATGACGAGCTGTAGGTCCTTATACCTTATTCTGTGCTCTATATAGAACCATCTTCAAGAGCACAGTAAGGGTCTACGCTGAAAGGAATCAATCATCTTCATGCGAATTTAAATATTGTTTCTTTATACAATATGTATTATATTTATTATAATAAAAATAGAATGAGAAATAATATATCGAATTCGGTAGCTGGCCACGTGTAGGTGTGCTATTAGACTTTTTATACAGGGTGGGGCAATCTTCTGACATCGGAGGATTACATCGTT
>CAJUYI010000008.1:830802-848589 GCA_910591695.1 Galerucella pusilla | reverse complement strand
TGATTATAAATGTGAATCATAAAGAAATAAAAGAATTTTTATCAGATGCTTTTGATCTCTTTAAAATTAAGATTCTCAAAATTATTAAAAAAAAGTTAATTGTAAAAATTAATACCACACTGTGGGCAGATTTTGTTAAAACGTCAGGTGATCAAGAAGTAATTGATCAAAAGTATTTTGTGACACCTAATGCAGTATTAGATCAATCAACTGATTTAGCTATTTGGTTTCAAGAACATGTAACAGATTATATTTTAAATAAACTGTCAGAATTTTCGGAAGAATCAAGCGGTTGGGCGCTACAAAAAATTCTATTATTGGAGGTAGCTATAAACGAATATAAAATTGGTAATGGAACCTCTTTTATCAAATTACCACCTCAGATAGAAAATAAAAAAGCATGCATCAACATTCAAAATAGAGATGACGCATGCTTTTTTTGGAGTATTGTTAGTTTTTTATACCCACCAACAGGTAATTATAGACTCACCTCATCATATCCACACTATAGTCTTGTGTTAAATATCAAAGGGTTAGAATTACCTATGAAACTAAATCAAATTAACAAATTTGAGGAATTGAATAATATTTCCGTAAACGTATACGCTCTAGAATTAAATTGTACACAACAAAGTTCATATTATGAAGTTGTACCTGCTAAACTTACCAAACGAAAATTAGAGAAACATGTTAATTTGTTATTAATTCAAAATAAGTATTTTCCAAAGTTGAATAATTTTGTAGAATCAGAACAAGATGATAATGATGATGATGATGATGAAAATATTGAAATAAAATTTCATTATTGTTTAATTAAAAATCTTTCACGACTTATTCGATCTCAAATCACTAAGCATAGAGCTACAATTAGCTTGTGTGACCGTTGTTTAAATTATTTTTATAGTGAGGAAAAGTTGAAAAAGCATTATTTGTTATGTGAAAATAGAAACAACTGTAAAATTTCATTCCCAAAATATGATGCTGTTGAATTTAGAAATTTTGTCTATAAACAAAAAATACCTTTCCTTATCTATGCTGATATTGAAGCTATTTTAGAACCATGTAAAACAAAATTATCAAAAACAACGAATAAATACCAACATCATAAAGCATTTTGCGCAGGATATTATATGAAATGTACTTATAACAACAATTTTTCCTATTTCAATCATCATGAAGGTGAAGATTGTATGGATTGGTTTTCAAATGAAATTAAAAAGATTGCACAATTTGTTGAGAGTAAAATTGTGAATATAATACCAATAATAGTAGATTCAATAGAAAATGTAAATGTACATATTTGTCACATTTGTGAGAAACATTTTAATCAAAGAGACATAATTGTTAAGGACCATGATCATTTTACAGGACTATTTAGAGGTTACGCTCATCAAACTTGTAATCTTTCATTTAAAAAATTGTTTATTGTTCCAATATTATTTCACAACCTTTCAAATTATGACGCACATTTTATCATAAAAGACATTGCCAAGCGTGGACATGTATCTGTTCTTCCACTAAATAAAGAAAAGTACATATCTTTCACTCTAACAGATAATGATAGTAGAATTAAATTTAGGTTTATAGATTCTTTTAGATTTATGGGTTGTAGTCTTAATGAACTTGTTTCGACTTTGAGCTTAGACAATTTTCAGAATTTAAAACATGAGTTTAAGAATTTAGATCATAATCAATTTCAACTTCTAACTAGAAAAGGGGTGTTTCCCTATGATTATGTAGATAATGTTGATAAATTGAAGGAGAAAGAGCTACCACCCATTGAAAAATTCTATAATAAACTAAATGATGTGGAATTGTGTAAGACTGATTACACTCATGCACAAAATGTTTGGACCGCTTTCAACATAAATCACCTTGGAGAATACAGTAGTTTGTATATGAAGATAGATATTCTGTTACTAGCAGATGTTATGGATAATTTCAGAGAAACAGCATTGAAAACATATGGTTTAGATCCTGCATGGTATTATACAATGCCAGGCTACACATGGGATGCTATGTTAAAATATACTAAATGTAAATTGGAAATTTTAAAGGATGTTGACATGGTTATGTTTATAGAGAAAGCGATTCGAGGTGGAATTTCGGTATGCTGTAGTCGATTTTCAGAGGCAAACAATAAATATATGGGTGACAGATATGATTCATCAGAACCTACTAAAACAATCCTTTACCTAGATGTGAATAACCTTTACGGTTACGCAATGTGTGAACCATTACCATTTGGAGGATTTAAATGGTCAAGTTCAAACATTGATGTAACAACAATTCCAGACAATTCTCCGATTGGGTACATATTACAAGTGGATTTGGAGTATCCAAAGAGTCTACATACTCTACATAAAGATTTTCCTTTTTGTGCCAACCATCGCATTCCTCCAGCCTCAAAACTACCAAAGTTGATAGCTGATTTGTATGATAAAAAAGAATATACAATACATTATAGAAATTTAAAACAAGCATTGGCGCATGGTTTAATAATTACGAAAATACATAAAGTGTTGGAATTCAATCAATCAGAATGGTTGAGACCTTATATTGAATTAAACAGTCGATTAAGGGTAAGTGCTACAAGCAACTTTGAAAAAAATCAATTTAAACTTGCTAATAACGCAGTGTTTGGAAAAACTATGGAAAACATAAGATTACATAGACTCGTTAAACTTTGCTCTAAATGGGAGGGACGTTACGGGGCGAAAAATTTAATTGCTAGTCCACGATTTCACAATAGAACAATTTTTGATGAAAACTTGATGGCAATTGAGTTGAATAAAATAGAATTAATATTTAATAAACCACTTTACATTGGTATGGTTATTTTAGATCTTTCAAAAATTTGTATGTATGATTTTCACTATAATTTTATAATACCAACAGCAGGTGTGGAAAAATGTAAATTATTGTACACAGACACAGATAGTTTTATCTATGAAATAAGTAACCTAGACGTTTACGAAGATATTATTAAAAAAAATATCCACAAATTTGATACTTCAGATTATAACAAAAATAATATTTATAATATTCCGTTGGTGAATAAAAAAATACCGGGATTGATGAAAGATGAGGCAAATGGTAAAATTATTACTCATTTTGCTGGTCTTCGTTCTAAAATGTATACCTACAAAATGCAAGTCAGTGAGGAGGAAAAATTAAATTTTAAGAAAAAACTTGAAAAGAAGGGCATGTCCTCAAACCAAATAGCTATTGAACTGAATAACTTTGGTATTTCAAAAAAATCTAAGGGGATTAAAAAAAATATAGTGAAAAATATTATTACTTTTGAAGATTATATTACATGCTTAAATGAATTCAACACAAAAGTCATAACTCAACAAACTATTCGTTCATATGCTCACAATGTATTTAGTATAGAACAGACTAAAATTGCTTTAAGTCCATACGATGATAAACGTCAGTTAATTTCAAAATCATTTGACACACTTCCCTGGGGTTATAAGAGTAGTCAGTAGCGATTTATTGAGGATTATGAGATTGATAGAAATGATGATATATCATAATTATTTATAAAATATAACAAAGAGTATCTAGTTAAGAAATTTTGTAACTTTGTAAATTTATACCTTTGTAATTTATGTAATAAAAAACATAGTATATTAAACAGATTTTATTTACATCAAACATGTATTTGTTCAATAGTTAAGTTACATAAATGACATCTTGACTGTGATGTAGGTGGTCCATCGATGTGAGTTTGCCAGTCAGGACGATTGTAATGTATAAAACAAGGCAGTTGGATTTGTAAATCAAAATTGTCTCGATATGCTCTTGGTAATTTATACCATGCATATAATAACTCAAGTGGTTGCGCCTTTTGAATCAAATAATCCAATGGAAACTTCTCAAGTTCTTCTTCATTAAACTGATATAATCGTCGCTTGTATAGCCAATGGTCCTTCATTGGACAAATACAATCTTCTAGATGATAGTGCTGTTGCTGTTGATTATACATGGTTTTATTTCAAAAATCCACCTTTGAAGTTGATCAATATACTGTTTAGATTCAGCGATTTTCAACGTTTATAATATTTATTTTAGAGTGGGGTGAAGTAATTTTTAGAATAAATGGGATTTTTTTTTTCAGATTTCAACCAGAGAAAATCTTTAAATTATTCTAATAGCGATAGTATATTGTAGTAATAGTAGTAGTAGTAGTTGAATCACTCACAAACACTACATATATGAATCAATTGCAAGATAATGACGTATTTTTGGGAGAACGTCAATTGTCTCTAAATACATATAAAACAAAATATGTAAAGGTTGGTTTATCCCCTTATTTAAATTACGATCCATGTGTTGGGATATTTGGAACCAAAAATACCTATTTTATATTCAGTCCGCAAAAATGGAACATTCTTTTATCATGTAGAAATGATATTGATGACTTTTTATTTAGATCAACAAACAAAAAGAATATGGAACCGTTAGATATGGGTGAATTTGATTTGATATTTAAACGATTATCATTCGGGAATGTTGTGAAAATTTATAGGGGTGATTCTTGTATTTATCTAAGAGCTGATACTACTTCAATGTTATGGAAAATGTTACCACTCATTGAAAATAGATTAACAGACTTGAAAAATTTACAATTTGCTAGTTCACTGAAAATTTTACAAATGGGAATAAAAGATTCCACCGATCCAGTAACTACAGCCTTGAATATAATTGAACCCATAAAACATTTAAATAACGAGACATACGCTATCGCATTAGAATTAATATATAGATATCCTCAGTTACTTAAAGATGAAGATTTACAGCTATGAAATATGAAGAATAGACAACATACAATAGAAGTAAAGAAAACTATTCACTTTGATGAAACAAGAAACAAAATTCATTTATTAGTAACTTGGAAATATGCATATCAACAAGCGAGACAAGGATCATCATGGATCATTGCCGCATGTGACCGACTACGGTTTATGCAACGAATTATTAAAATTTCCCAAATTATAGATCCAATATTAGATATAAAACATAGATGTAAGGTTTATGATAAAATTAAGAATTTAAATGTGTAAATAAATTGTCAATCAGTTTATATAATTTTATTTAACATTAAAAATAATAATTTTAAACAATGCTATTTTTATTTATCCATGATTTAGAATCCATCCCAAGCCATTTTACTAATAACCGATCACCCTTTCGTTTTAAAACCCTCTCTATTAAATACACATCAGGATATTTAACTTTTTGCAATTCCTCCCTGTAAAATCCTCCTTGTATTTCTTCGTTCTTATCATCTTCCAGTATGTAAGTTGTTGGATTAGTAAGTTTCACCTTCTTTATTTTGAAAACTTCAGCAGTCCAATTTGGAGTATAACCCTTCTTAAAAACATGTCTATACTTGCTAATTCGAACAAAATCTCCTTTTTTAAAATTTGATGATCTTGTATCAATAGTTTTCAGGTGATTATATGCAGTAATATACTTTGCATTTTTCTCATTTATTTCACTGGGAATGGCACCTGTAGTGGAATGTCTTGTATTATTATATTTGTTGACAATATTGGGTAGAGTCGTTAACCATTTGTAAGATCCTTGCATGCTAAACTGTTTCCATAACATAGATTTTAGAGTACGAATTACTCGCTCTGCTATACTTGCTTTTAAATTGGAGAATGTGCTGTAATGGTTAATACCATATTTCATCATAAGCTCTTGAAAATTCTTATTATAAAATTCAGTTCCGTTGTCAGTTTGAAGATTTTTAGGTGGAACATTCATTTGGTCTAGGATATGCTTCATAGCTAATGTGATTTCTTTACCTGTTTTTCTTTTAATCGCCTCAACCCACACATATTTACTGAAAGCATTGATTACAACTAGGATATAATTGTAGCCCCTATTAATTTTTGAATAGGGAGTCATAATAGCTAAATCAGCTTGTATCAAATCATGTAATCCTTTAATTACAACATGTCTTCTTCTATAATTGATTCTTGCTGGTTTATGTAATTCATTCACAACTTGTGCTTTACTCATCTTTCACTATTGGACACTGCACTATGAATTCAATGCAAATAGAAGAAGGTGTACCCAATTTAAATAGGATTTTATCACCTTTCTTAAAATTATTACCACTAATTTCATTGAATTTGAATGATATACCATTAACTAAAACCTCTCCATCTGCAGCGTAATGTCGAACTTGTACAATTTTAGCATCGTAGGGGAAAAGAAAATTTGTACCTGCATTATCCAACACATAATAATCTTTATTTAAACTAGTTTTCTTTTCACCTTTCAATCGAATAATGTTTTCAACATGATAATCAAAAGAGTCACAAATATAAAATTGTGCACTTAATTTTGGAACTGACGACGACGACGACGATGATGATTGTAAATAGTGTTGATTGAATTTATTAAGAGGCATTGTTGGAATGATGCATTTGTTTGAAAAGTACTATATTTATGTAGAGCTCACCAGAGGACATTCTAACACAAGTTCAATATATGGATAATAATTTTTTTCTTTACCTATACCAATTGAAATCTTTTCACCCTTTGTTATGGATTGCTGGTTGAGAACACTCAAATTTTGATATTTATTTTTATAAAGTATTAATACTTTAGTTGGTGGTTTGTTGCTATTGATATTAACCACTTTTCCACTTACTGGAAAAGTATATTCAGTATTATTATTGTTTAATATATAGTTTAATGAACTAACATTTTTATCTATATTTCCGCTAATATTAATAATTGCTAAACTTTGAATGTCTGCAGGTTGACAAATATAGAATGGTGATTGTGGAAGTACCTCATCATTGGAATGTGTGATGAGATAATGTTGATTAAACTTGTTTAACGGCATATCTACTAATGTGAATATAATCCATCTATTTATGCTATTATACCACCTTCTCTTAGTTCTTCAACAATAGACACTATTTCATTTTGGTGAGCATTATTACCAGCTTGTTTTGAAGCTACAAGTAAGCGTAATCTATCAATCAATTCATTGAAATCATCAAAATATTTATAATCGATGGGATTTTGGGAATATCGCATCATTGTTAAACCTTTCCCACCCTTCAGTTTTGCTGCTATTTGTCTTGTAGTCATAGTGGGAACTGAAAAGGCTCGTTCTCTTTGTGCAACAAGAGGAATTCCTAGGAAAGGTTGAATAGCGTTAGTGAATTTATTTTTTAATTTTGCAGGAATTCTCCGTTTTGGTAATTTTCTATTATTTTTTGTGTATAGAGCATTAGTTCTCTCTAAAATGTCAACATATTCCTTAGCATCATTTTTAGTAAAAATGTGTGGGTCTGTTTTGAATAACAGTTCATACAGACCTGGAGTACCCTTGTAGGTAATACCTTGTATTTTTAAATCAGGTCCGATAAAGTCAATTGGAGAATCACCAATAGAGAATTTTTCTAGCTGCAAATCATGATAGACTCCAAGAGTATTATCAAATTGTCCTTCGGTGTCAGCAATACCTTCCCTTATGTACACTCTAGGTAAGGGATTTTCAAACTGTTCATAATATTGTTGGATACCTTGGTCGTTGGTCATTCGACCGAGGTCACGGATACTTTCATCCATAAATCTACTAATATTTTCATCACTACTGTACCCTAAAGTTTTATTTGGCTCAAACGCATCATCATCATCATCATCATTTGTATTAAAACTGAAAACATCCTCTTTGGGTGAATCGAAAGCAAGTGCATAATGGGAAGGATTTGGTTGATATTTTGAACTTGATAGGCGAGATTCTTTTTTTGGTGATATTGATGGTTCTTGTTTAATCAATTCTTGTTTCTCGATAGTTGATATTAGTTGCTTTAGCGGTTGAGTAATGGGCTCATAGGTTTGTTCCAGTCGTGATTGAGATTGGTTTATGTTTCGCTTCAAACTTTTATACTTTTTTCGAAGCGCCTGCCTAGCTTTGACCAGTCGTTGAGTTAGTTTAGGATTCATGCTGGATTTGAAATTGACTATATATACTTTTCTCCTTATATATGAATGTATCCATCAAATCCTTTCCTATAACGACCACCAGATGCTATTTCAGAATCTTTATCGATAGTGAGAAATCCAAACTTTTCCCCCCAACAGTATGAACAAATGTCTTTAAATTTTTGAAATGACATGTCAATATTAACATGATCATCATAGATGTGTCTTAAGTTGGTGAAATCTTGTTGAAAAATTATCAGGAGATTGGCATTATCTCGAATTAATTGTTTTGGTATAGCCGAATAAGTTTGACTTAAGTAAAAACAATCTGTAGATTTATGTCGACCAAAACAAAAGTAACTTTGAATGGGTTTTTGATCGCAGGAAGCCACTACATCATCAAATATAATAATTGAATTGGTCTTTATAGCATCTGGAGTAATTATATCATCAGAATTGTTGAATTCCTCATATCCAATCTCTTTCATGGGTTGAATTAAATTACGTAAATATGCATATTTTGGTTGATGTAAACTCTTGGAATAAACGTATAAATTTTCAAATCTTAAACCATTAGGATGATCTATTAAGGATAACATAGCATTAGTTTTACCACAACCACTGGGACCGATGATTAATGCTCGTTTAGAGTCTCCACCAAATAAATATCCATGTTTACCTGCAGTACGTTGTTGTTCACAGCTCAAATCATAATTTTCAACAGGTAAAGCTATAAAATGTTTTGCAATCTTCATCTTATATAGTCAACAACACTGAGAGTATTTATAGGGTGATCAGAGTATATATAGATAGAGAACTATGGTTAAACATAAACAGTTACAATCACGTCGTCGTCGTCATCACAAAGGTGGAGATTTAGTTTCGTTAATTAATAAACTACCATTTGAACTTCATTTACCTGGTGGATACGAATATTGTGGACCAAACACAAAACTAGAACAAAGACTACAACGAAATGATAAGGGAATTAATCTTTTAGATCAAGCTTGTAAAGAACACGATATAGCATACGCAAAAAATAATAATCTACAGGAAAGACATAAAGCAGATCAGATATTGGAGGATAAAGCTTGGAAACGAGTTAAATCCCAGGACGCTACATTAGGTGAAAAAGTAGCTTCATTGTTTGTTACTGCAGTCATGAAAGGAAAACGTAAACTTGGTATGGGTGTAGGAATTAAAAAAAGTCGTCGTGGTGGTAAGAAAAAACCTAAAAAACGTATAATTCAAACACCGACGAGAATAGGTGGATTTTTACCATTAATATTACCACTGTTGGGTGCATTAGGAGCTCTAGGAGGTGGAGCAGCTGGAATTGCAAAGGCAGTAAATGATGCAAAGTATAACAATCAACAATTAACTGAACAAAAACGACATGATATGGCTATGGAATTGAAAGAGGGAAGAGGTTTGAAAAAAAAACATCAAAAAAAGCCAAGAAGACAACTAAGACATAAAGGAAAAGGTCTTTATCTAAGACCATACAAAGGAGAAGGAACAACAAAAAACTGAAATTGCCCCATCGTGGGCTTACCGATAAAGATCTGTGGAAATATGTTAAAATATTGAAAATACCTTTTTTTAGGGGAGTTTTTATGAGAGATAATTTACCAAAGAAAATTCATAAACATGAATGTGGTATTTTAAATATAGATACAGTTAGAGGAGATGGAACACATTGGACATCATACATAAAATCAGACAAGGAAATTATTTACTTTGATAGTTATGGAAATTTACCTCCACCAATGGAACTGATTAAGTATTTTCATAGTAACGGTCCAGTATATATAACATACAATTATGATAGACTACAGAACAATTCGTATAGTTGTGGTCATCACTCACTTCAATTCATACATAAATATTTCAATCATAATATTTAAACTTTTTTAGTTGAAATGTCATTTTCTGTTACACTTAGTGGTGCATCATCTATTCTTAATTATAATTTCAATCCTCCCATTTACTTGGATGATAAATATGACTATGAAGTTGGTTTAGTTAATTTCAATAGTTTCAATACAATACCAAATATTGATGAAACTAACAATAGATTTATTTTTGGAGGTCCTACTATATATGATACAATAATTATACCTAAAGGTGCTTATGAACTTAATGAAATAATTCAATATATTAAACAACAAATGCTTATAGTAGCATCAGATTCAACAATTGACATAGTCCCAAATCTAAACACATCTCACGTATCAATTTCTAGTAATAAGACAATTTCATTCTTAACTGATGACTCAATTGGTAAAGTATTTGGATTTGAAAAAGTTTTGTTAACTCCCAATGAGATACACACCTCTACCAAACCTATAAATATTTTACAAGTTAATTCTATTGGAATAGATTGTGACATTGCTGTTGGATCATATCTCAATGGACATCCTGTTCACATTATCCATCAATTTTTTCCTACTGTTCCTAGTGGCTATAAAATAGTTGAATCTCCTCAAAATATCTTGTATTATCCTGTAAGTGTTAAAACAATTAACAACATAACAGTAAAAATTATTGATCAGAGTGGTAACGTTATAAATTTTCAAGACGAGGAGATTACTATTACTTTACATATTCGACAACAAAAATGGTCTTAAAATTTTCCCATCCTTATGCTGAAAAAAACTATAAAAGATTGATGAGTAAACCGTCTACAATTAGTTTGTGTAAGAGAATAGCCGTTATAACGCCTAAAAATAAACGTTTTTTAAAATCACTCGGTTTTAAATTATTAATATAAATGGATATATTACAAGTCACTGATGAACCCTTCAATGACATGGCTGTGGAGGATTATGAATATCACACATACCAACCATATATTACTGGAAAGTTGAATTATAATGATGAGATTCGTATTGTAGTGCAAGATTTAGATTGTATAACATATCCGGCTGACAGTTATCTTGAGATTACGGGGAAAATTTTAACTGAAACCAACACAGTACCTACAAAATTGAAATTCATCAATAATGCAATAGCTTTTTTATTCCGTGAAATTCGATATGAACTGAACGGTGTTGTAGTTGATTCAGTGAGAGATATTGGCCTTGTTTCAACAATGAAAAATTATTTATCTTATAATTCAAATGAAAGTATTTTTCTAAATAATTCTGGATGGTTTCCTAAGGAAGATGTCAAGTTGTCAGACAAACATGGAAATTTTAACGTGTGTATACCCTTGAAATTATGGTCAGGATTCTTTGAAGATTTTAATAAAATAATCTTAAACATGAAACAAGAGCTAATATTGGTGAGATCTAGTGATGATAGAGACTCAGTCACACATACAGATGAAACGGAAAAACCTAAAATTGAATTAACTCACATCAGTTGGAGAATTCCTCACGTGAAACCAAACATAAAACATGAATTACATCTAAACAAAATTATTCAAAGTAACCAGGAACTACCGATAAAATTCAGATCTTGGCAATTGATTGAGTATCCCAGCTTACCGAAAACGTCTCGCCACACTTGGGCCGTAAAAACTAGTACAAAAGTAGAGACGCCTAGACACATTGTAATTGGATTTCAAAATAATGGTAGGGGTAACATAAAAGAAAATATGAGTCATTTTAAACATCTGAATTTGAAAAATATTAAGGTATTTCTCAATTCTGAGAAGTATCCATACAATGATTTACTTTTAGATTTTACAAACAATAGTTTTGCTACGTTATATAAAATGTTTGCTGATTTTCAAACTTCTTATTATAACCGTTCAAACAGTGAACCTATTTTCACACCTGACGAATTTAGAGATACAGCTCCCTTAATTCATATAGATTGCTCAAGGCAAAAGGAACTAATACAGTCTGGATCTGTAGTTCTTCGTATAGAATTTGAGTTAAATGCTCCCATTACGAGTGATATTTCTGCATATTGTTTGATCTTTCATGAAAAACAATTTTCCTATAATCCATTAACTAAAATTGTTAAGCAATACTGATGTAGAAAAAACATAGCGCGCATGATCAACATGCAATATAAAAGTAGGGTTACTACATATTCTTCATTAAATATGAATACCCATGAGTATCAAATTGCTCTTAGTCAGTTTCTTTTTAAATTAACACGTCTCAAACGTGACATAAAATATTATGAACAATATAAAGGTGCGGTAACTAAATTGCAACAATTACAAATATGAAAGTTGTTTTAGATGTTCAAGGTTTTAAGATTGAAAATAATAAATTTATTGTTAAAGAATTTGCAGCATACGATGGTCATCAAGTAAGTCACTATATTTTCAAATCACCATTTCCTCTACATATGTTACCTCCAGACTTACATAGACAAGCAACTTGGTTAATGAAAAATCATCATGGAATTGATTGGAATAGTGGTTATACACATTTACATAAATTCAAAAATATTGTAAAAGATATTACTGAAAATGCTGAGATGGTTTTCGTGAAAGGAAAAGAAAAGGCTAATTTCATTCAAAAATATTCCACCGCACCTGTATATGAATTAGATGAAGATCCACCATTAGCAGCCTCGACACCAAAATGTTTTTATCATAAGATTAATCCATCTATGTGCGCTTTAAGAAATGCTTATATATTATATGAACATTTTATAATGGATGAAAAATAAAAGAATATTATTTAATTAACTTGTTTTATTTACTACAAACCGTTGAGTAAAACTTATATTGTGCAAATACTCTTACCATTTTAAGTAAGGTATATATAACAATAATAATTAATAAAATCAATATTATATATGTTAAAATGTACAATTTATCAACTTTTTCGCTTATGTTTGTCTTGTCTATAGGAATATCATCTATAATCACATTCTGCCATTGGGTTTGATCACCTTCGGAATTATCATTAAATATTATTTTCAATTTGTAACTAAAATATGATAAATTCGTTTCTGGAATTTCAATATGGTATACAGAGAGGTGACCATTATTTGTTTTTGTTATACTTAACAAACTCCATGTTGTTCGATTACAGTCTTCTCTTGTATTTTTCATATCAAAACATATTGCAACATGTTTTGCATTATCTGGTACATTTGTGTACAGCATATTATTTGAGACGGCAACCAAAATAATAAAGTTTAAATTTAAGGAAGTCATTCTGTTCAGATTTATGTTACCTTCTTCTTCTTCTGAGGATGTTGTAAGACTGACGGTCTTATAATTATTTTCTTCTAATATTCTAATCTCGTTGTCGTGGAGGTAAAAAATATCCGCAATATATCTCTTTTTCATCTAATGGGTCTAATTCATGAAACCAATTACTATCTATGTATTTTGGAAATTTTCTAAGTGGTCTTGTTTGATAACATTCAACCGTACACAAACCAATTATTAATTTTTGTTTACAACTCCAAATTTTTTCAAGTTTAAAAGTTTTACGTAACACTTTTCTACAAACTAAACAAACTATTGTTTCAAAAATTCTACACTTAGGTGGATCAAATAGATTATTCATTCTGCAAACTATTATACTAACATTTTTTTAACAGTATGTTTACAATTTCAATGATTTCCTTCACTGGATTTTTAATAACAGGATGGTTATAGAAAAGTATAATATGCATCGTAGACTATCCCATTGAAGATATATTCATTCGTATATAATTAATGTATTATCACCTTATAGATTTTTTTAAAAAAACTAATAAACTATCTAAAATGACCTCAATAATAATTGCATACCTATTGCGTAAGACTCCGGACTGCATTAGTTGCCTCTGGCGGATTTTTAATAACAGGATGGTCATAGCAAAGTATTATACACTATACCATTGAAAATATATTAATTGCGTATATAATTTATGCATTATAGCCTTGGGCGGGCTTGTTTCCTATACTTTGTATACAAACACAGCGCATTCCATTATATTTATGCACTTATACAGGATGGTTCTACCAAAATATGAGGATGTATCATATACTGAGTGTTGTTTGACTTAGAAGGAACATAGTTACACTACTCAAACAGTTCACCTGTTCGTACTATAAAGTACTTTATCGCCAACTGTCAGTAAAGCCGTCAATTATCAGATTGATTTCCGAAAGTAAGCAAACGTTTACCTGAGTTTACCTTCCTCTACCTTAGGTGAAGTAAAATGCGACAGGTAAAGTATTTTTCCGTCGACCGTGTATTAACATATGCTATTAAAGTTCTCAAAATTAGACAAAATCATACATTAATGACCCTCATTAATACATTAATCAACGATTTTCTGCAGGCAACCCAACACACATCCTATACATCATATTTATATTGACTGTTATTTGTGGTGTAGGCCATGTTGTTGTACGTTGAAAAAAAATGTATTTTGCCAAACAGAGTTTCGTAACATGATGCAATATCTCCGTATCCTATTAAATTTCAATTATATTCTTTCTTGTATACAGGGTGAACGGAAGCTCGAACCTGTCATTTTCTATCTTATTTCCCTGTATTTTATAGCAAAAATAGAATCTTCGATTATGTAACTTAAATTTTTGTCGAGCAATCCCTATACCCAAAGTTTATAAAAACACAGTTATTTTGTAATGTTTATTGTAAACTATTTTTATTGACCTATTATGTGAAAGCAATAAACGTTGTATATGTAACAAAAAATCCTAATTATTGATAAATTTTAATGAATAATTTATTCTAAACAAAACTAGCTACCAAAAGTATAATTCTAACCGTAATATTAAGCTGAAGGTTCAAAGTGTTCACACCGTTAACTCAATGCAATGCTGTAAGAGGGGGCCCAACTGATTGGCCAGCTCGGTCACCCGATTTAAGGTTCCCATTTGAAAAATCATGTTTGGTTTGTAACGGAGCTATGTAGCACTCTGTATAGTTCGATATAATTTCAAAATATGGACCTTCAACACATCTTCTATTTTTGTTAATAACATTTTTTGATATCTCTTAAAATAACCCATATACCGAAGTTTGTCGTAAGGTTGGTACACCCTGTATGACATTCTAACGATATTATAATCTACTAGGAATGGGATCTAGTGAAGTGCACACTCGAGGAACGAAGAAGAATATAAAGACTAGTCAATTTGGACGGAAAAATTTACAAGAGCCTTATTTAAAGAGCTTTGGTTTTATGAATAATAAAAAATGTAAAAGTACGAAGATCCAGTTTCTGAAACCAAAAGGTCTTACTAGCCACTAATTATCAAAATCCACAACAACAAAAATAATAGGTCATTGTATACAACACAACCTTACGGATTTTACAAATAAACATTGTATTCACGTATTCAGTATAACCTCAGGATCTCCTAACACAATTACAATTATATAATTCAAAGGGATGCAGACGTACCTTTCGTAGCGGCAATGTGTCTTCCGTCTTTTTCTAATGTCTCATAGACAGTTCTAGTTCAGATCTGTACTTTGTTGTTTACGGGCAATGATTATTTATGAAAAGTGAATATCAATCTTATTGTCATATTTATTTGAATAATAAAAAAATATGCCTAGATACACGGAAAAAAACATCAGCATTTTGAATGTTCTCTAGTATTTTCAGTAAGAAAAAGAAGTTGGTTATTATTAATGATTAATGAACTGCTATTATAGTTGCGATGTTGTCAGATTGTCAGGATAATCTTATTTCTAAAACTCTTCTTTCTTCGTATTTTGAGGTTACGCTACTAATTTTTAATTTCTTTATTGAAAATTATTATAATTTAATACCAAATAATTAGTTGCATTTAATTCACTAATTTTCATTTTGTAACTGTTTGACAAAATAAGATTAGGCTCATTTTTAAATTGCATATAACTCACCGGATAAAATTAAAGTAGATATTACGGATAGTTCCTTTTCTGGAGCCCACTTCGATAATAAATTATAAACAGACGGAAAGAAGAATCCTTGAGACATTCCTTGTAAACATCTGCACAACATCACTCCATAGGAACCAAGTGAAGTTGCCATAACCGGAATAAGACAATGGAGAATCGAGTTTACTGCCATTGCAACCATAAGGAAGTACTTTGTACCATATATTCGTCCCAAATTTCCTGCTGGTACTTGAAGGAAAAGATAGCCCCATAAAAATGAGGATATGAGTGTACTGGTGTTGGTCCAATCAAATACCTTGAAAACATAATTTTGAATAAGATATAAACTAACTTTTTTAAATGAAACTAAGCAATTTCACCTTATTTAAATAATGTATATGGAAATTCTAATTTATTTGATTATTATTGTAATAATTATCAAATAATTTAGAATTTTCGGGAATAATACCACAAGAGCTCAGATTTAGCCGGATATATTTTGTGGTTGTTTTCGAACAGCTCGAGTTAAATTGATATGAAAGTAAGTATGAGAAAACAACAAAAAATATATCCAGATAAATCTGAGTTCGCGTCGTTATTACTATCTACATATATCTACTTGTGAGTAAATATTAAAATAAAAAAAAATCTTGAAAATACTTACTGGAACATCTGGATTTGGACTACTAGATTTATCTGTCATAGCGGCTAGTGCTATAGCTAGATGTGCTCTCATTCCAAAAGCTATTACTAATAGCCAAAATAATAAAAGGGATTCTACATGACGAATTCCAATTTTGGGTACTGAAACAATTCAATATGAATGAAATTATTTTTAATAAAGCTATCTTTATATCTGCCAAAAAAAGTTGAATTGAATGAATTGTTGTTAAAGCAATCATAGTTATTTATGTACCAAGGGTATAAATATATGTTTATGCCCTGATGGCGACGTCATAAGAACCTGAGGGCCTCTGGTCCGAGGGTTTGTAAGTCGCCCAAGGGTATATCTGTTTATGCCCACGGTACATACAAACTTTTATGCAATTCTATAATAGTTCGTTATTGCAATCCAATCCAACCCAATCTCAATACAAATCAGTATTTTAAAAAATCCGGTTTGAATTAATAACATTGCCATTTTATCATAGTAGACACTATCGTTGACAAACGTAAATGCTATAAAATCACAATAATTTTCATATGTGTCAAAGTTAGGAGTCAAAATGAACGAAGATTTTGGAATCCCTGACAAAATTATTGAAAAAGCAAAGAGAGCAACTGAAAATCTGTTGCCAAAAAAGTCTAAAGAAGCTTACGACATGGAATACAAAAAATTATCAAAATGGATACAAGAAAACTACGGAAAAGATGTTAATAAAACTTTGTTGCTCGGATACGACATTTATAGATCGTTGGTAACTAAGCAATAAAAACACAATTATAATATGGCATAAAAAAAATTTGAAAAGGCACAGTGGCAGTGTGCGTGACCTCGGCATGATCTTTGTTACACTCTTGGTTGTCAACTTGACAGCAATTCTAACTAGATTTTGAATAAATTTCAGTTCCAAATAATCTTTGTTTTAGGTCGATGTTAAGATTGCTTACAGAGCTTCTTTATACAGTATATTATCGATATCAAGTGAATTTTATCCTACAGTTTAAACATAAAAAATATATCTACAAACATACCTTCTTTTTTACTTTTCATCGTCAATTTTGCGAGTAACCGAACGCGAGGGTTTGTGTAGGTAATATAATGACAAAGGAATTTTGAGATGTATTAATGATGAAGTATGCAATTATAGAAATAGATAATTATAATCATATTAATGATTATGATTTAATTAAAAAATTATTGTCAATAGGGTAATGGAATATAATTACAATAGATAAATCTTGATTTTGATATTATTTCGATTAAAGTAAAATCCCACTATGTCATATATATATGTTATACAAACAACAACAACAAACAACAAACAAAACTTTATTTCAGAAGTATGTTACAAAT
>CAJUYI010000008.1:812112-830702 GCA_910591695.1 Galerucella pusilla | reverse complement strand
AGTGCGATATATGTCACTTTCCTATGTGGTCGTAGGAAAATATATTAATGTACACAAAATCATGAATTAATTACATTAATAAGCGATTGTGATATAGGCAACCGAACATACACTAAAACTGTAAGACGCTTTCAAAGAGTACTCCAATGTATTATAATTAAAGACGGAATACTTACGTTGGTATCCAAGTAGGACCATCCATGGAAACTGACCCAGTTCAGCATTCTCGCCACCTAAAAGGCGGTATAGTTTAGAATGTTTGTTCAATTTTATTAATATTAATAATAAACCAAAAACGTGGATATGGTATATAGTTACAGCTTACAGCAGTTATGGACCTTTTGGCTTCATAAGGTTTTATAAATAGTTCGAATACCTACTAGCAAGTACATAAACATAGTATAAAAAAATTGGAATAAGTAATAAATATGGAATATGTTATACCCTTGTTATACTTATAAGGCAGTCCAGCCTAATTTTTTAATATAGTGGAAAAAGAAGCAGAAATAGGTACTTATAGTGTCAAGAAAACTATTCCGGATGTTTTGTCTTTATCTGGTAAATTTTTTTTATCAAGATAATGATTGAACTTTTTCTTCCAAATACAGTTCTCTAATTAGAATATTAGATCAAGGTAATTGGTATTAAAATAATAGTTATATAGGTAATTAGTGGGATATGGACATTATTAACGCACGCATGTGAAGTTTGCACGACGACGCCGTAGGCCGAGTCGTTTAATCACATAGGTAAGTGCGTTAATAATTCCTATCACACGTGTTACGTACAAAATTTCATCTACAACTGTTTATTAGTATTATTAACAGTACCTATGTCATAAAATTAAAAAAATCCAATCAAACGTATTTTTAATAATATCGAATGCAAACATATAATAAGGTAGGTATCATATTTTGTGACCATAGCAACAAAGACAAGCAAGGCTGTGGAAATAAAATAAATTAGTTATGTCATAAAATTTTCATAGTGGAATGAAACAAAAATCTATAAAAATGAGTTCAATCGAATACAATCTCCTTTCGGAAATTGAAAATGCAGCTTCCAGTGTTTTTTAAATATTTATCTACAACCGTCATGTAACGGGTACGATTTGACACTATTTTCAGTGTCATAATGACGTATATTACCGCACTAGTGCGATAATAAGAATCTAGAAACATGTTAATACCGACATTAAATACATTTTCAACATTATAAGTTTATTATGCATCTCGTACTTACCATTTGTTGATTATTTTAGATTTCATTATTAACCTGCATGGCAGAATAAAATTTAAGGTGCTTTAGTAAATATATAAGGAGAAATAAAACAAAATAATATGTAATAAAAGACTGAATACCTATTTATTTCGTTTTTTTGTACAATATTTATGATACAATTAAAATATAAAGTAGCTAGTAGTTACTCAGTTGCCAGCTGAAACTTTGTGATACATATCAAAGTAATTTTTATCGTACCTTCAAGGTTTTCCGCTGATTCTCAAATAATTTGTAGCATTGAATACGAATCATGATATTTTTCCATTATTTTCTTGAAAAATATCCCTGTATATCGTATTGAAAAAAGGTACAAATATGTTTATATATTTTTTTAATTACTGTTTTCTCAACTCGAAAAATATTTACAATTAATTATTTTTCAATTAAAACATATATATGAATATGAACATACATAAACCTAATCTAAATTATATATTTACAATATTTTTACCAAAATTATTATTTAACCAACAAGTGTATTAATAAGGAACATTAAACATTAATACACGTGTTGGTTATAAAACTTTTCTGTCAACTGTCTCATTTCAACAGCTTATATCTAAAATCTTACAAATAATATTATTGTGCGTTTGGTTGCCTATACCAGGATCCTATATTGAAAAATTATATTTTTATTTTGTGTAAATTTGGTTGCCTATACCAAAATCGCTTATTAACAAAAAATCGTTTACTTTATAGGGATCATTCATGAATTATTTTGTCTCATCTCAATATATCTAAAAAATGTGCTTTTACGGGATGGACATTTTATGATTATATTTTCAGTAATGTCAATCAACAAAACTATAGCTCTGCATATAGTGATCCGCCGCACATAAGTACATAAATATATGTATACAGGAAGCAGAAGATAAACGGTTCCTTAAGAAAACCTCTAGAACTGCAGGTTTCTAAAAAGTGAGAATGGGTATGTTAGAAACAAAAATTGTTTAAAATGATCTTAATATTCCTAAAATAAAAAATATATAGGAAGTTCCAAGAAAAAAACCAAGTTATAAATAACTTCCAGTCCTCGAGATTATTCTATTCGACGGATTCTCTGCCGCACCCTGTATAAACAGGAATGCTTGGTCAAATTAATCGACGAACTTTTTAATTTAAATTTTCAGTAGTTTCTTGATTATTAGTGGATTGTCTATTGGTTTCCAATTTAACATTACCAATTACTTTTGTGTAAAGAATTTAGTTTAATTGGACACAAAAATGAATATAAAAAATTATGTCCATTGAACTTTTTGTTTTATTTACTCAATTTGAACAATAACTTTTTTCCAAAATAGTGAATATAATCAAATCCCAAGGTCTGGTACAATATTTGGATGAAAAGTTATAGAGAAATACAGGGTGTCTCACTATAACGTAACACATTTTGACGGCTTATTACTCGAGAATGGAAAAAGATATAGACGTGCAATTTTCGAAAAACTTATATTTCCTTCAAATTTTTATTGACATAGTTGCCAAATGTATATCTTTTCCCGAAAGCGCCGAAAAAAAAATGACCATTTTTGAAACGAAATTATCGGTTTTTTTCAAATACAACACCCTATATTTTTTAATACCATCTGAATGTCCCTTTCTTCCCCTTTCCAAAAATGTATACATTATCAGCATATACTCAAGTTTTTAGGGAAATGTTTAATTTTGTATGAAACCATGTCAATCACTTCCAAGCGTAAATTATCACATTTTCACAGCTTGGAAACATAACTCGAAAATGAGACAAGGGATTAATGCGTTCAGTAATTTTTGGATGAGATTAGGATTATGTAGAGATGCAGATGGAGGTCACATACAACAACTTATTTATTAAATATAGTTTTTTTGTTTTGATGTGTTTTATGAAGTTATGTTTGGTTCCTTGTTCTTATATGTAAATAAAAATGTTTGTTTCAAATGTTTTCTTTCTTTCTAGTTTTCCCGATTCTGTAAATTGTTGTACCCAAGTTAATATCGATTTTCGTGTATAGGCGTATTTCTGTCAAAAATGGCTCTGAATATTATCCTGGTCACTTTTATTAATTGACAAAAGTAAATTTATTACGAAAATTTTAGACAACTTTTGAGTCATGCGAATAATTTCAGTGAAAGCCGCTCATTAATCATTTGTCTTATTTTCGAGTTATAACGTTTCCAAGCTGTTAAAATGTGATAATTTATGTTTGGTTAGGTTAGTTATTGACATGGTTTCATAAAAAATTAAATCTTTCCCTAAAAACTTGAGTATACGCCTATAATGTATACATTTTTAAAAAGGGGAAGAAAGGGACTTTCAGATGGTATTGAAAGATATAGGGTGTTGTATTTAAAATAAACCGATAATTTCGTTTCAAAAATGGTCATTTTTTTTTCGGCGCTTTCGGAAGAAAATATACATTTGGCAACTATGTCAAAGAAAATTTGAAGGGAATATAAGAAGTTTAGCGAAAATTGCACGTCGATATCTTTTTCCATTATCGAGTAATAAGCCGTCAAAATGTGTTACTTTATAGTGGGACACCCTGTAATATTTAATACCAGATGTCATAAGATTGTAAAAAAAAATAATTACCTACTTTATGGTCACTAGACTGTAGAAGTCTGTTTAAAATGAAATCATACATAAAACTTATTTATTTTGACATATCTCCAACTTTTATAAAATCCAGTTTCATAATTTTTGCTTTAAAGACACATCATTAATTTATTTTTGAACTTTTTTACCAGTATGGCTACTACTACCATACATTCTAAGTAATGAAATAATATACAGAGTGATTTATTAAGAATGTCCAATCTCTAAACTCTAGTTTCTAGACCTCAAAATATGATGATTCTGCTCAACATGCCTTATACAAATATTGCTAGTTTCCGAGATATGGGGTGTTCAAAGTTTAAATTTTGATTTTCGCAATAATTTTTTATGTTTTTACAATTTCTCTTTGAAAATTGGCAATTTTACGTTTTTTGGCATGAGGAATCATAATTTGCACTCTAATTTAACATTGCTAATAGAGGGCGCTAGTTACACTTGTTTGTGTTAATTAAATCAAAGTAAACTTTTTTTGGGCTAAACTTACAACTAAAATAATAAAAAAATATTAAAAAGCGTTAAATTCTACAAAAAAAAGTTACTCTTCTTTGATTCGTGTAACTCAATCGGTTATCGAGTTATTTGCTTCTAAAAAGTTCAATAAATTTTAATTTTTTCATAAAACATTTTATTATTCCTTAAATATGTAACAATAACAAATTTGTAAACAAAAATGAAAAACTTCAAAGCAAATTTATTATTTAATATTATTCATTTATTGCTTTCAAGAACTTGCTTATAGCAACGAGTGGCTACATATATACAATAACATTAATATTGTGAAATAATCTAATTAGACTACTGGGCTAAGAAAAAAAAAATAAAAATAAAAACTCATTCATTCAATATGAAGCACTTAATTTGAGTATATTCCAGATGTATTGGCTAATTACCGTAGCATCATCATTTGTAATATTTTGCAAAGCGTTAATTAAAGCATCTACATTCTGTAAACAAGGGGTATTGCGCTTCATTACAGTATTTATGGGACACTCAAATACAACATGTAGAAGAGTTTCCTTTTCTCGATTGTTACATATAGAGCAAACTAATTTCGGATCAATATAATAAACAATACCGTTAAAGGTAAATTTAATTTTATAATTATTAGCCATACGTAGTTGGGCCAGAGTGCGTGTGACTTGGATAGGTAACTTTTTTTGTAAATATGGACTCGGTGCTTCAGAAACATTAAAAACACTGTATAAAGACATATGAGAATACCTAGACACAATATTAACATCCACCTTGTGCAAATGTGTGTAATATTTAGCTAGAACATCTTTCTTTAAGGAAGAAAAATTAAAAGATGAAAAGTTATTCCAGTAATTTAATACATTCAAATCAATGAAAAACTGTCTCATTTGCCTTGACCAGTTGTACTTGGTATCACATGAGTCAATTAGTTTTAATTGTTGGTTATAGCACAACTTTGGGTAACGATCATTTTCCATCTGAGACAGTTTATGGAGCCAGTTGAGTGAACATTTAAAAACATTGTAAGCCAATTTTACTCTTCCCGTTTCTACTCGAACAATAGCATCAGGTGTATTAAAAGATATTAAAAGTATTCTCTTTAAAAAATATAGTTGCACTCTTTCAAGAGTTTCTAAATATTTAAGTCCCCAGACAGAAACACAATTGAACATCGTACTAAGAGCCAAAGCAAATGCTCAAAATGACCACCATTTACTCCAATACAATGACCCGCTTTCGGAAAATCAAAATTTAAATTTAAACTTTGAACACCCCGTATCTCGGAAACTAGCAATATTTGCATGAGGCATGTCGAGCAGAATCATCATATTTTGAGGTCTAGAATCTACAGTTCAGAGATTGGACATTCTTAATGAATCACCCGGTATAGCACGTATTGTGGATGTGTTTTTACATCTCCTATGTTACCTAATTTTTTTGTGTCTAAGAAAAATATTAATTTGACCAAATACTGTACATTTAAACTGATATTATATACAATTGAAACCATTAACCTCTTCATCTGAAAGAAGAACAGTACACTTATCAAATACTTTTCCTTTAACCTTACTCTCCAAGTTTTCCCCAGCGTATGATAGAAGCGGAGAAATTTCTAGCTCATCACATGCAACAGTTCCACCTGCTTTTTGAATATACAATTTGTGCAGCAAAAAAAGGTCTCTTTTGCATGTCGAAGGACAATCTTTTTGGGCGTTTTCACAGTTTTTAAGTGGACTGAATTCAGTATGTCGAGGTACTTCCCAAGTAACAAAGTTTTGGGAAAATTCAAAGACGTCAAAAATGAATTTTTCAATTTTAATACCATTGGGACTTTTAGGTTGTATTTTATTTCCATATTCATCAATATGCGGAATTTTTTTCCTAGCTACATGTGGCTTTAATTCTTTTTCCCATATAGTTGATGCTTTTTCTAAGAATTCAGTAGTAAAAAAGTGATTACAAATACTGCCAGCTCTAAAAACTAATTCACCTTCTTCGTTTCTTAGATTTGCAGTTTTATCGGTTATTTCACTGTACTCCACCACTTGAAATTTGCCATTTACTTCACACACTACACCTAAAGCATCATGGGGGGTATCTTTAGGTATTACTTTGGCTCCACAGTCTGCACCTTTTTTTACACAGTACCTATACAAAAAAAAATGTAAAATGTACCTACTTATTAGACTTTCAAATCCTAAAGGCAGATGGAAATAATATTCAGTTAGTTGGGATCAATGGGAAAAAAAAGAAGTACCTAATATTGAATAAAAATAAATATACTAACCCTATAAAGCTGGGATCAGCAACTTTCACCAAGATATTATCAACACTGTGGACATGTACATATTTTATATTCCTCTTCTTCATAAACTCAACTATACGATTTTTCTGTAGAGCTTTGTAAATACCTCCATTACCATCTGGAGCAAGTGCAATTTTATTTTTGTCTTCCAATATAATTTTACCATCAAAGGTAAAACACGGTAATAGTCCTTGTTGGAAAAGAACCACATCTTCTTTATTGAGACCAAAATAACCATGTTTATTTAAATAACTTTCTGTTGATTCATGATTTTCTTTGCTAGTCATAATAAACCAACATATTTTTCCATGTCTCCCTGTTCTCTCTTCAGCAACTCTTTGTATCCTTTTTATTCTTTCAGCTTGAATTTGAAATAAGGTCTTACCAGATGGCAATTCAAGAGGAAACATCCCTTTAGGATATGTAACACCTAACCTTGATCCTTGCCCTCCTGCTAAAAGAATCACTCCCACATGACCCTTCGATATTTCTATTAATCCTTGTAGAAAGTACTCGTCTAATACCTCTGTGTCCAATTTTAATTCAGCTTCAAATTTGTTTTTAGGTACTGGTTTCATATGATCATCAAGTTTCTGTATACCTTCGTGAATGTAACTTTGTGCTTTTTGAAAGAGACTACAAACATTATCAAAATTAATATTTTCAAGTTGTTTCAATAATGATAGCTGATCTTCTCCAGTCAATTCTTTCCAAAACTGAATTAAATGTTGCTGATTATTAGCAAAAATACAGTCTTCAATTCCGTTTAATGACATTTTCTCTCTTTCCCTTTACAAATATAACCTCAAAGTGTTTTTGCCATTTGTCTACATTTTGTCGACGTGTTCAGGAATATGGTTCTTTGCAACCCACATCATCACTTATCACTGCCAAATTATTACATTTATTTTCTGTAATTTCAATGGATTGTTGAAACATTCTCATTGAAAATTTTTAAATAAAAAAAGTTTGGGGTTCGGCATTACTACACGATCCCAATAAGTTACGCAATTTTGGCTACAAATACAAATCAATTGTGACTTCTGTGACCATTAAACAGCTGTTAGAAATAGTCATTTGCAGCGTTGCCGTTTATAAGTTGTAATAAGATCACTGGAAATAGATATTTTCAACAGAAAATTAATTAATACTTGGAGTAATAAATCTTTTTTTATTTTAAATATTTATATTGGTATTAAGAGTTTAAAAGTTCTAATCTGCAAAATTTTAGGTATTATCAAAGGTATGTATAGCTAAAAAGTTATGGAGAATAATAAAAAGTGATCAGAAATACCTATAAAAGCTTATGGAAATAGAATTCATACCCTCACCTGTAATTTTATCGTCTGTAAAAACAACTCCACAATTAATTGGAAATACATCCTTTCGCCTGGATATAATATTAGTGATGGTATCGTTAATAACACCGTCATAGGGACAGCAGTACAAATTTAGGCCATTATGACAGGGAAAAAATATATGGCTGGTCCTTGGTCTACAAACTGATAATGGAACACATTCACTTCCTTTAGGACAAACTGAAGCTTGTGACGATATTTCTATAAAAAAGCGTTGTACCTACATAGTTTTTTAATTCCAAACTATTTAAATTCAACATCAACTTTTATGTGGATGTCATAAATATTTGCAAAATGAGATGAGATGTGAATGAATTGGAATTCAAAATCATTTTCACTGTTATAACGGTAGCATCAGTTTAAGAAACAAGTTATGATGAAGTCTCGGTACTCACCGTTCAAAAACACTACAATTAACAATATACCACATAATTTATAAGCCATTTACTTTTTATATTCTATAATTTCGATTTTATTTACTGTATTAGCCCCTCACTTCTTGTAGATATAATTTCAAGAATCTTGATTGAACCGCGGGGACAAGATAGATACTCGTTTATAAAAACAAAGTTCTGCCTTTACTACCCAGTCAACAAGTTCATTCATAAGCATTTTCTGTATATATAGCTCATCAAGGTTAACCACTGGAAGAAGTATTTAAAAAATATCAATATTGTTATAATATAATATAGTAACTACCCGCCGAAAAAGACATTGCAATAAATAGGAATTTTGATAATATTTTTAACCCTTTAATCTTAAAATCTGCTAGTTTTTTGAAAACAGAATTACAAACAGAACCGTATTAAGAGCAAATGGTCACCCAGGTCACTCCAGCTCTGGTGACTATACATTTATGTATATTGAAAAATTCTTAGCCTACTATAGAACCAAACAAAATTTCAATGTCAAAATATTTTATTACTCAACATATTCTCCTCTTAATTGGATACATTTATTACAGCGAACCTGCAACGTCTCTAGAACTTTCAAAAAAAATGTTTCTTCTTGCTCTGCAAACCAGACCTCCACAGCTTTTATTACCTCCTTGTTGGAAGAAAATTTACGACCTTTTAATCTTTTTTTCTTTCGTGAGATCCCGCGTCGACTATGGATCCATTGTGTATGCATCTGCTAGAAGTCGTACTTTGAAAAAACTAGACGTCATTCAACTTACAGCGCTACGCTTAGCAACAGGAGCATATCGTACAAGTCCAAGGGAAATCGTTATTGTCAACACTGGAGAAATGCAGTTAAATCTAAGGAGAGAGATGTTAAGCTTATTATATGCTGCAAATGTAATTTCGTGTAGAGACCATCCGTCCAAAAAATATGTTGTATCAGATAGATTCAATTCTGTTTATAATAACCAACCCCATCTCCCAGTACCTACGAACGAATAAACAGAATCTGCCAAAAGCTCCGTTTCTCTCTTCCAACAAAATTCTTCCCTACTTCTAATGATGTTCCCCCATGGCTATCTGTTGCACCTAATATCGATACCCGACTTACAAAGTTTAACAAACACGAAGTACCTACACAAGTTATAAGTTATCACAAACAGCTTCAAAGATGTTATTTCGCAATATCAAGACTATAACATAATTTACGCAGATGGATCAAAGATGGAAAATGGCACCTCATGCGCTGTTGTTACGAATTCCGAGATAATTGGACTAAGACTACCAGAAGCATTCAGTATATATTCTGCAGAACTATATGCAATTTACAAGGCATTACATATGCAAAAATCAGTCAACTGGAAATATTCTTTTGGTCACAGACTCACTCAGTGCAGCAGTTAGTATTGGAAAACTGTATCACACCAATGAACTCCTTGTCTAGATCAACAAACAGATTGCTGAACTTAATAGCAGTCATAAAACGGTATCTGTCCTTTGGGTCCCATCACATACAGGAGTATGCGATAACGAAAGCGCTGATAAGGTTGCCAAGCAAACATCAGAAAATTCATCCCTTCCATTTGCAGAGAACAGAATTACCAAATCAGATTTGAAGAGCCTCAATAAGGAAAAAGTGCATCTACATTGGAATAATATGTGGTTAAGTTCAAGTAGCAAACTGAGAAAAGTCAAGCGGAGTATAAAACCTTGGAGAACCTTGCCCACTAAAAGAAGAACACAGACCATTTTGACACGACTACGTCTGGGTCATACACGTTTCACTCACGAGTATCTTCCTAAAAGGGAAGATCCACCTATGTGCATGACATGTGCGATGTACAAATAAGTGTTGAACATGTATTAGTGCAGTGTCCGGTTTTTGAAATAAATCGTTAAATGTGTAATTTTCCGTGCTCCATAGATTCGTTATTAAATGATCACTGTAACGTGGATAATCTTATGAAATTTCTGAAGGACATTGACATTTATAAGAAAATCTAAATAATATGTTATGTACCATACTGTACCACTGCTAATAACCCAAGGCGGTTGATGAAGTTTATTTCTAAATAAAAATAACAACTTTTTTTCAGTTGAGGAAATAGATGATAGTCGGACGGAGCCAAATCTGGTGAATAAGGGGGGTGTTCTAGTAATTCCAACCCTAAATCACGAATTTTTTGCATGGCAGCATGAGATTTGTGTGCATGGGCGTTGTCCTGCAAACACAAAACACCTTTGGATAGCTTTCCGCGTCTTTTCTCTTTAATTTTTTCCCGTAGAGTGGTCAGTAATGTCGAATAGTAATCTCCGGTTATTGTTCTACCCTTATCAAAAAAATCAATCATGATTACTCCATTGGCAATCTCAAAAAACTATGGCGTGCCGTTTTGGTATTTAATAACATCGTTTTAAAAGAGGGAAAAAAATAAATATCTCTTCTTTCAAACATTTTTATTCCGTAATTATTCTGTTGAAGAATTAAAATTATGTTTTTCATAATAATAATACAGGAATTTCTATTATGAAAAACATAATAAAAATTGCCGGTTTAAATTCAATTTACATTATGTTATTGAGGTTGCCTATTCTGCAGTAATGCATTTACTATCCGATTTCAGGTACTTGCATTAGATTATTATTTATAGGCAACCTCAATACATAATGGACACTGAATATCTATTAAGTATTTCATAATTTTAAATCGGCAATTTCTATTATGTTTTTCATAATGAAAATTCCTGTATTATTATAAAAAACATAATTTTGATTCATTAACATTAATAATTGGGAAATAAACATTTTTGAAAGAAGAGATATTTTTGTTTTTGTTTTTAAAACGATGTTATTAAATACCAAAACGGCACGCCATAAAAAAACTGGAGCAAGAACTTTTCCAGCAGATTTTTGGACACGAAGCTTCTTAGGTCTTGGAGAGGACGAAGGACATTGATCACCAAGGGTATTAAGCATATCTTCGTAAATCTGCTTTCCTCTTAACCCTTTTAAATACAGGTACTTGATGATGGCTCGATACTCCAATTTTTCGATTTTCACAATTTCGGTGGACATCTTTTTTCTTTTAATTTATTGCGTAATCCTGGTTTACTTTTTTGACGTCCAACTTCACACTGACACTTCTAATGAGTTATTGTTCGTTGCTAGGGTAACGCAATATTTTGTTCATGCACGGAACTGTATATAAAAAAATAACTAAATTTTATGTAAAAGTGTAAATCTTTATTAATATTTGGACATAGAACAATTCAAGAACAATAATACATATACATATCACATTTTACAAAAACCTATTTTTCTCAAGATGACGAAGTAAAGCCATAGTTCTCTTCTCAATTTCCGCTTCATCGCTGTCTTCCAAATGAGCCTTAGCATCGCGTTTCTCGAACTCATTTATCATCACCAACAAATCCAGATTGGCTTCATGTTGCACCAACTTCGCTCTCAACAAAATCAAAGCCATGATCCATCCAAATTTACTATACTCTTCCCATTCCTTTTTCAACTCACTCAAACTAATATATTTATCACACTTGAGTGCACTGCAAGTTTCAGCTAGATTCTTGTGGTAATGTTCAATGTAGTAGTCGAGGTCATTGAAAATATCTTCGGAACCTCCAGAATAAATACAGTAGGCTAAATCGAACACGGGGGAGCCTACTTTACAAGTCTGGAAATCGATTAGTTTCATGTCCACTGGTTTTCTTGAATCCTGAAAGTAAAAAGAACATAATTTAAGTTAAATTGTATTTTAATTTAAATCTTCCTTGATAAAGATCTTTGGAGGAAGATCAAAATTGTTTAAAGTAGATTGGAAACGAGTAGAAAGACATAGAAGCTTTTGAATTACAATTTTTGATATACTTACATCAAAATTGAACATCATATTGTTACTCCAGCAATCTCCATGCAAAAGAACTCCATGATCTCCTTTGTAGATGGTTGAATTGGTGAATACCTCTAGTGAATTTTCAGCGTATTCTTTAATCTTAGCTTGCAGTCTATCACTGGATGTTGATGTATAATGAACGCATTTTTGAAACAGTGTTTGAATGGAAACTTTTAGCGGTATTATATCCTTAGCTCTGCTCCAGTAAGGTACTAAATGACTGCAGGATTCTTGAAAACTGACTGGTTCTTTCATTTTAAATGCATAAGAAATACCGTGAAGCTGTCCGTATTTTTGGAAAATGAGCTCAAACAATTCCCTGCTAACGTAATCTCGCTTGGGTAGCGTTTCGAAGCCTTGAGATCTTAAATTTTCTAATATTACACATTCTTCTTCAGATTTTACTTCAGATCCATAGTATGTTGGTACGCTATTGAAAACTATTTTTCCAATGATTTCCTTTTGGAGATTTTCATATTTCGGCCAGATAGTGTTGTAAAACAGAACTTCATTTCGATAGAGTGCGTTTACTGGAAAATAGTCTCTTATTTTTTGCACACGACTTGCTTGCTTTACGAGAAGTTCTAAATATCTTGTGTTGTCGCCTTTTTTGATGTTAACAAAAAATAAATCTCCAGTCAAGCCTTGTCCTTTTCCAATTTCACCAAAGTAGGCTAATTTGAAATCGGTGTAACCTACTTCTTTGGCTATTTGTTTCAAAACGGTTTCGGTGCTTTTGGTGTAGATGCTCATCTTTGATGCTGCTCTGGCACTGAAAAGAAAAATATTATGCAGTCACAAATTAAATAAAAAATTTTAAAGGAAAACACAAAAAATATTGTATGCAAGTCGTGTGTAAAGTCCTCTTTTTGACTCATGTGATTGTCTTTACACTCTTGTTGCATACATAACTATTACCAACATTCATGGAAAAAACAAAACTTTATTATCTCTCATTTTACTACAGCTTTTTGTCATAATGGCAAACAAATATTCAAATCGACGCAGTGGTGCAGCGAGTTTTGGGGGTTTCAACCACCCCCAGTGATAGACACCTAACACAAATTAAAACTGTTAATCTTGGTAAAAAAAATATTCTTGGCAACAGTGCGCCACACTCGCAGGCCTCCAGTATGATTGCAATTAGGCAGACACATAGTTCATAGATAAACAACAGAATAGAAAGGAAATTTCTTTCTATGCTAGGAACATAAAACAGCCTAACCACCAAACAGTCAAAAGGTTGGACTGATTTGTGGGTTAGACTGTTTTGTGTTCCTAACATAGAAAGAAATTTCCTTTCTATTCTGTTACAGAGTAGGTTTATGTCAAGGGATACATCAAATTAAATACCTTGAAAATTTATATCTTTATATCATTAGATTTATCTATTGTAATTATATTTTATGAATTGACAATCTTTTTTTAATTGAATCATACTTATATCAATATGATTATAATTATCTGTTTAGTACGTTTACGCATATGCAGATCAAAGGAAAAGATCGGCAAGGTAAACAAAAGCGAATTTTGGTGTGTACATCAATTGATTTTGAATAAACTTTACCACTATAATAGTTTTAATTTATTTCAAGATCTAATATTTTGGTCCAAAAATATACCAAAATGTTAATTTAAGTTCAAGATATGAGTTGTAGTAGAAATGAAAGACAAAAAAAATATCTTTCGTTAATTTTGAATATTTTATAACAATTCCAGATCCTTTAATGAAAGCCCTGCAGCATGATATGGAAAATAACAGGAAAAATAAAATGCTTGAGAAAGAAAGATTTGTAAGTTACGGTTTGATGTAAGAAACAAATAAATGTATAAGTAAAATCTGAGATTATTGAGCCAAGACAAAAATTTAAAAATTATTCAAACGGAAATCTAGTTAAGTATACCTTCAGATTTCGGCTAAAGTCCGGAACCGGACAAGTATTGAAGAAAATATGAAATTTCGGAAAAATATTTTTATACCACAAATTTTATTTCAACTTGAACTATAATTTGAAAATATTTTAAAATAACAGGGTTCCAGCTTTGCGTAGGTACAGAACTAAAATTTTTTTATTCAAATGCATCTGTGGCTATCTAATGGCAGATTTAAAAAGATCACGCTCCAAGCCTTCAGAAAATATAGGGTTTTGCTATCCTATACCGAGAGGTTAAAAAGATATAGCCACTTTCACAGAAAAATCACTATCCACTTAGAGATTATGAAATAACAAAAAACAAAAAGTATGTATTAAACATTAAAAAAATCTAGTATTAATTTCAATAACATACTAGACCTTACCTATCTCTTGATAATACTAATTAATAATTAATTCGTAATAATGAATACATTTAAAATAATGATTATTATGTTGTTAAAATTAATACTAGATGTCTTTTGTTTGAAGTTTTTCAATGTTTAAAACATACTTTTTGTTTTTTGTTATTTCATAAAATATCTCTAAGTGGATAGTGATTTTTCTGTGAAAGTGGCTATATCTTTTTAACCATTTGGTATAGGAAAGCAAAACCCTATTTTAAATCTGCCATTAGATAGCCAAAGATCCATTTGAAGAAAAAAAACTTAGTTCCCTACGCAAAACTGGAACACACTGTATTTTTTAAAATATTTTTAAATTATAGTTCAAGTTGAAATAAAATTTGTGGTGTACCTAAAATGATTTTTCAAAAATTTTATATTTCCTTCAATACTTGTCCGGTCCCGGACTTTTGTCGAACTCTGTATAAAAATAACTTTGATAAATTCTATTTTCAAAATATAATAATTTCTGTTAATAGGTTTGTTTTGTTAAAGATACAAATTGGTAACTTTTTTCATGCATTTTTTATTTGAAAATTCTTAACTGGATAAACTAAAAAAAGTGGATGTGGATTTTTTTTATGAGCGTAAATACTTGAGTTTTCAAAATATTAATAGCTTAGAAAACCTTATGTTGGTTATTTTTTGGAAAATATCAAGCCGCAATCTTTTTGAATTTAAAATTTTTGTCTCGATACCGTCATCAAGCATAATTATATATTTTTTCCCAGTAGAAAATATATCAGATTGACATTACGAAAAATATTCACTGTAATATTCATAAAAAATATAATTTAATGTGAATAGACCTTAAAACATTTAAAAAACGTTTAAGAAAGAAAGGAATTTAAAAAGTAGGTACATAATTATACTTGATAACTGTAGCTAAAATGCAACGAAATAAAAAAGATTGTGCTTCAATTTCCCAAAAATAATAAACCAAATGGCATGAAACATACGAAATTCAAATGATGAAATGATTTTTATGAATATTTTTCAGATATTTCAAACTTACTGATAAATATTGTTAAACAGTTATGGTAATTTTTACAACTTGATCTTATCGATCTGAAAATATTTAAAAAATGTTTTTTTAATAATTAGAAAACGTTTCTTATCATTCCAAATGCAATTTAAAAACCAATTGAGAAGAATAAATCCGATAATATTATACTTACATTTAAGAAGATTTAGTATAAAATAAGCTCTGCAATTTTTCTTCTAAAGTAAGGCGAAGTTATTGACAAACACAAAGGCAGCATTCAAGTGAAGCTTTGAATGGTTGTTATTGACTTAATAAACTAAAAGAAAGCCAACAAAATATAAAAAACCTGGTTCTTTATCTCTATTTTTCATAAGGCATTAAGGTAAAATTACTATTTTAGCAAAATGTTTAGTTTGTACTACACTTTATTTAAAGATTATAGTACGAGTCACGTATAATATTAGTATAGTAGCTTCCACATATAACTTCCACAACCTTTAATGGTTATCTAGTTATAGGTTACCAGTTATAGAATCAACTAGTGAACAATATTAATATATATATATATATAAATAAAAATTTGTTTGTACCAAACATTTCTTTAAATTGAGTTTAAAATTTTTTCTCTTATTTTTTTGGGAATCAAACCACAATAGAGTTTTTTATTTCTTTTCATTCCGACGTTTCGGTAGCGTTCCATCTACCGTTGTCAAGATTAACGTCGAAATAAAAAGAAATAAAAAACTTTATTGTGGTTTGATTCCCAAAAAATAAGAGAAAAAATAATAAATAATGCCACAAGGAACTTCAGAAGATATTGAGTTTAAAATATTATACAGGGTGTAACAAAAAGGCAGGTCATAAGTCATACCACATATTTTGGGGCTAAAAATAACTCGATCCAACCCAAGTTACCCCAGTACAAATGTGCATGCGAAAAAAGTTACAATCCTTCGAAGTTACCAAATGAAAATTGATTTTTTCAAATATTTCGACAGCTGTTCGACATATTATAATGAAAGTTGACAAGTGGCTTTCTTATGATTAGAGCATCTTAAAAAAATGAGGAATTATTGCACCCCGTTAAAAATTTATGGGAGTTGAGATCCCCTAAACCCCCCCAAAATTTTTGTGTACGTTACAATTTAATGCTTATTGTGGCACCATTATTCAAACACATTATTTTTGAAACTTTTTTGCCCCCAAGTATTTTTTACAATTATCAGTTTTTATCGAGATACTGCCTATTTTTCATTATGCTTCAAAAATTTCGAGTAACAAAAATTGAAGTCAATGAATTTTTAAGTTTTTCGATTTTTGATTGAATCTTATTTATTTACAAATGTGTAGTTTTTATTAGATGTTCGAAATGGCTCCCATTTTCTTGAAAACACAGTCGGCACCGTTTTACTAACGAAAACCGAATATTCTGGAAAAGTAATGGCTATAATAATATAAATATTTAGGTACGTTCTTTTGTTATACACTGTGTCCACTTAAGTTCGTTTTCATATAGGAAACTTTTTTATTATCAATTTTAGGAAAAAAACTTGTTCTTCATAGAAAGTTCTGCATGTTCTAAAATATAAAATACAATTATCAGATATCACTTTTTTCAGTATTATACGAGGTTTCTCAAAAAATATGAGTTTTACTCAAGGGTAAAGTACCTTTAAATTTGACAATATCGAAAAATGTTATGAACAAAAGTTGATAAAAATTGAAAACTTTTATCTTTTAAATTTAAAATTTTGAAAAATATAAATGAAATAACAACTAAATAGCGAGGTTGAGGTTATGTACGGTACTTACTCAGAACGAAATTTTCTAAACTTGCACAAAACACAAAAGTCATTGTCAAAAAATCTGCGATATGATTGGTTCATTCTTATTTCTTATTTTATTCTAGTGATCTCTATAAACCTATGTTGTCTGCTCTTATTTCTGATATTATTTTATCTCTGTATCTGTAGAGTAGGGAGAGTGAGTGTGTAGGCTCACAGCACTTAGGCCACATGTGACCCATTGCACATCCTCCCGAGGAGTTGTCCTCCTAGGTCATTGTCCATCCTGTCCTTCTCAGGAAGGTGGACAGGTCACTAGGAGACATCTCCTTTTGGTGGCACTCTAGTACTAGCCCCGATATAACACGTTGTCTGTTCAAGGCTAATAGGGCTTGTCTACTATCAGTGCAGATTATTGTGTTTTTGCCAGAAATTCCTCTTCTGGTTAGTTCTTTTGTGGCAATTGGGATACCAGCCAGTTCTGTTTGAACCACGCTGGCATTGTTTCCCATTCCCCACTCAATCTTGAGGCTTAGAGTAAATTCCACATCCTGAGTCTTCTTTCATTTTTGAACCATCTGTATATATGCGTATTGCATTTGCAGCATCTGGCTCTGTGTTCTGTTTTATTTGAATTTTGTAGGGTTTGTTAAACAAAAACCTGGGTTCAATTGTATCGTTGGCTGCCTGCATCAGAGGTAGCGCAGTGTGCGCTTCCTGCCATAGGCTTAACCTCAATTGGTCCACTCCTACTTCGGGGTTTACACCAGCCGTGCGCAATCGTACCATGGCCATTAACGCAACCTCCTTGACGTACAGGTCCAGAGGGGTCAGACCAGTAATTAGTTCCATTGCTGCGGTTAAACAAGCCATTCGATGTATTTGATATAATTTTTGGATGGCCGTTGCGTTGTTGTTGTTGAGGTGATTAATCAGAGTGTCCAGGACTATGTTCCACAGAAGGGGTGGTAAGACTCCTCCTTGTGGACATCCCCTCATGACCAGTCCTCTTACTGAGATGTCTTCTACATTGATACTTATTGCTTTACTAGAGAGCATCTTGAGTATCCATTCTCCTACTACCAGAGGTACATTCCTGGAGTTGAGTTGCTGGGTAATTGTTGGCAAGGTGGTTTTATCAAACGCTCCCTCGATATCTATGAATATACCCAGGGTGGA
>CAJUYI010000008.1:721024-759812 GCA_910591695.1 Galerucella pusilla | reverse complement strand
AAGACAAAAATGGGATGGAGCTGAAGAGCCCGATGAAAAAACATTATCTGAAGTTAGAGCTAAGAAAGTATCTGTATGGTCAATTATGTCCGTATAATATTTATACAAGAATATTTTCTATTATATTTTGTAAGAACGAGTTTTATTTAGCACTTCACCCATGTATTAAATGTTGCGTTTTGACAGGTAAAACCTGTCAACCAGTACCAGATAACGATGTATGTGTGTATTTTGGAGTCACATTTACTGAGATCTAAAAGATTTATTGTGCCCCTTACTTCTACTTAGTTTCTGAGGAGAATCTCAGAAACTAGTAGTTCCTTTAGTCCTATTTCCCGGAGGAATTTTAGGATGTCTGCAGGCTTCAACTTAGGTGAATGTTCCTCTTTTATCTAGTAATCTCCCAGGTGCTGTGCTCTAGGATTCTGAGTGCTGTGCAGTTGGAAAGTATGTGGATGGAGGTTTCTTCTTCCATGCCACAGAATCTGCATTCTTCTTCCTCCACTATTTTGAGCCATTTCTGGTGCCCATTCAGGCGACAATGTCCCGCTAGGATCCCCGTTAAAACTCTTAGCGCAGTTTTACTTTGACTTATGCATTAATTCGAGCTCAACCGGTCTTTGATTGTATAAGTCCTACTAGATCTTTCCAATGGTCAGATTATCTCTTTTTCTCGGCTTTACCTATTTCTTCCAATATCGCATTGGGGCAGATTCCGCAAAAGGGTTCAGGCCCCCAGAAAGGTATTTCAGTCCCCCTCTTTGCTAACTCATCTGCTATGTCATTTCCCTCTTTTCCAGTGTGTCCTGGAATCCGTAGTAAGGTAACTATATTGTTCTCACCTAGTTTGTGTAGGCATTCCCACACCATTTTGGAACTGATTACACAAGAGCTCAGTGCTATAATGGCTGCTTGACTATCCGACATTATGATAATCCTTTATCAATATTGAACTGGGCGCACTTTCTTATTGCATGGATTTCAGCTTGGGAGATTATATTCAAATACAAATATTATAATATTAATAATTAAGACTCTGTTCAAAATGAAACAACACAATCAACTTATAATTAAAGAGTTTATTAAAAAAATTATCAGATACTAATTTAAAGACATTACATGGCAATTATGGCAGTCTTAAATTAAACAATATATTAATGTTGTGTTAAATAAAGGTAGAATCCATTACCTGCATTGTACCAAGCGTACTAAATAATCATTTTAAATAAACAAAAACCTTTTGTCGAATATCGTACCCTCATATAGTAATAGTCTGTTATTTAAATATTGTTGAGCGATATACAGCTTTTCACAGTCAATGTGAACTTTATTAAATTCAAAACATCGTTTTTATGCGTACAACTTCGTCTTCTTACCCATCGTAATAATTTATTCATAAATTTACTAATAGCAGCTGTGTCGATGACGTTAGTGTCGATTATTAGCTAACGGAAGAGTATGTCTGAGGACCAGCTTTTCAAAAGTCAATAGCTTCAAAGAGATTGTAAGCATCTCATTCAATTTAGAGCAAGTTTTCTTCTTGTTTAGCCGTTATTAAGGAATGTTAGTTAGAGACAAGTTACATTTACAGTTAAAATATCACATATTAAAAATGTCTTCGCCATTTTATAGTTAAACGAAGCTAAGACACTACTTAAATAAATCGCAACTATTCTTATTTTCAGCTGTTCGATTGTTAACTTTTAAGTCTAATTCCTTATTGTATCTAGAATCCAATCCATGTAATAAGCTACTCTGGTATAAACACCAGGGTAACCCTCCAAACCGCACTCTCTGGGTCCAAAAGACACCACACCTTGTTGGATATATCTAGGAAGACCATCGACAAAAACTGCTTGGTGAAGTGGTCCTCCGCTATCTCCTGGACAAGAGTCTTGTTTTTTCTTACCTCCAGCACATACTTGTCTGTAGGTTATGTGCGCTCGGCTTTGATTTAGATACACTTTTTTACAACTTTCTAGATCCATGACGGGTAGATTAACTTTTTGAAGAATTGCACTAGTAGCTCCTGAAAAAGAAGATAAATGATGAGTTTACGCATTAATAAAAAGGAATAGGAATAGTCGAAAAAATGAATATGACTTTTGGTGACTTTCATATGGGAATTATACAAACAAATCCAATTGTCTGTCAGGGCATATAGCTCCAGGAGTACCTACATGTGTCAGAATTAACAAACATAGGACTGACACTCATAGGATAAACATACTAACTGACAGCCAGGCAGACCTTGCAGCTTTAAACAGCAGCAAGGTAACATCCAGACTGGTAGAAGAATGCCAGAAAGAACTAAATGAACTAGCAGACCACATTAAAGTAAGACTAGTGTGGGTGTCGGGACGGTATTTCTGGAAATGAACAAGCTGATGAACTCGCGAGAAGAGGTTCAGCAACAGCATATGTTGGACCAGAACCAGCTCTTGGGACCACAAAGAAGGTAGTCCGAGGGCAAATACAAAAATGGGTACAAAACCATCATAGACTTCAGTGGAGGAACACTCCAAAGCAGGTACACAGTATATAGTGTATATTCCACTAGCTTTTTTTTTACCCGATAAATCATTTAATTAGTAAGAGCAGTGAATTCCACTTAAATTTTTCTCCTTCAACCATTCGCGCAGATTTTGAAATGGCTATACACTCTGCGGTTGAGACAACTTTACTCACCACTAAAAAATGGTGGGTTGTAGATTTCATTTGGCGCAAAGCTGGTGGAAAAAAATTCAAGAGTTAGGACTAAGTGGAGAATATAGAGATAATCACTCTGAAGTTGGTAATTTTTTAAAAAATTTTTTTGGCTTACCGTTTTTAAATCCAATGATTTAATGTCAATTCAACCAAATAATATTAATGTTGAGAAATTTTGTGACTTTGTCCTGAATACTTATATTAAGTCTGATTCTTTATTTCCTCCGCACGTTTGGGCTGAATTTTCGTCATCTGTAACGCGAACCACCAATAACTGCGAATCATTCCACGCAAAATTTAATGCAATGTTTAATGCTCCCCATCCCAACATCCACGTATTTATAAAAGCACTTACAGATGTTCAATGTGAAATTTACGTAAAAATGCGTAGCACTGCGTCAAAAACCAAAATTTCACAAAAAGAGGCCTTTCTTTCTGAACAAAATTTTTTATTTCAAAATGGTATAATTGACCGTTATACGTTCATTCGACATGTTTCGAAAAAATTCGGCCCCATTTTGTGTTAAGATTTTTAAATATATATATGTACATAATATATGACGATACGCGTTTAGCGTACATTTGTAAATATGCCATTTAATTACTATTTCACGTACTGTTTTTATTTTTGACGATACGCATTTAGCGTAAATTTTTAAACATGCCAGTACAACAACAATAAGTGTGTACTGTTGGTCCTAAGCCCAAAAAAATGTGAAGGAAAATAAAAGTCATATTAAACAAATGATAGGTACTATCCGTTACAGGTAGTCCCTTCCGCAGGTAGCGGGACCGAATTCCGGTGCGTCCCCTGAAGTATATGGCACACATCCAATGGACCTATATCGTCTACTCGAAGGTACGGGGATAACTGGATGGGTGGACTAAATGTGGGAGTAGAGTACAATAAGCCAATAGGCTACAATGCTCCCGGCATCAGAACGGCTTTCAAAACACACACAAAAGTACCTACATGTTGCTTATAATAGTGTAATACTATTATCTTGACATCTATTGATAACACTCTTTACTTAAATATGAAATTTTTCCCAGGAAATTGTGATGAAGTGAATAAATAAATAAATAAATACCTGTTACTACGTCTGTAACCCCCCAGCCTGTTACTATAACGTTTTTCAATACTTCATTTCTAAGTTCTCCAGTAGGTAAGCAAACTGGTCGTGAATTTTCTGCAATTCAAATTAATTTTAATTCAACTTAATTAACAATATTATATTTATTTGTTTGGTAAACTGGTTCTGAGAATATTGAAACGAGAAAATGGGTATAAAATCCCAGTCCAAGTAGAATGTTAATTCACGGTTTTGGTACTTACCAAGATTTAAGTTCATTCTTGATACTCTTATTAAGCCGATATCGTTGGAAATTATGGTAGCGTTAAATAGAGGATGCGCATTAATTTCTTCTATCGCCAAATCTTGATGACCAGGGGTACAAATTGTTGTTCCGTCTTTTTGTAGTGCACAATCTTGTTTTGTTTTGATATTATATTCGCCTACTCGTACTCCTAACCTAAAATTTTTCAGAACAATAAAAGCTAAAAGATTCAGCGTAAATAAACATTATTTTTTCATTAACTTTTCAAATTACATCAAAGACACCTACGGCCTGACGACTTCGACAATTGCGGAACTAGCCAAACGTTAAACTCATGCTCAATCCCTCAAGAGATGGGATTGAACCAAAGGATGCAGTCTTGCCAGGATCACCCTGTGCGATGACCAGGAAAAACCTACGTTTAACAGTAGGATTTCTGATTGGCCACTGTCAACTAAGGAAACACCTCTATACTATGGGGCTAGTGGACACATCTCTAAGCAGGATGTGTGAACAGAAAGATGAAACTGTCAGGCATATCTTATGCGAGTTTCCGGAGTGTGTTCGGTGAGGCTTGTCCTACACCTGCCGATATAAAGGTGATGTCTCCTAGTAACCTGTCCACCTTCCTGGGAATGTCAGGATGGACGATGACCTATGAGGATAACTCCTCGGGAGAATGTACAACGGGTCACAAGTCTCTACTTTACAGATACAGATACAGAAATGTCATCAAAATAACAATATATGGGATTACGAAAAGTAACTTTATGTTTCTAAGGTTATAATAGTTGATGGACATAAAAGTACCATAAATAAAAACGATTATCACATGTCAGAATAGTTTTTTTAAATTCAGGAATACTTACAAAGGAGTTTCCAAGTTGTGGATACAATGAGCTGCAGTCAGAATGTATCTATCGTTAATAATAGTACCTCCACATTTAAAATCCGGACCTCTTCCTTGAACAAACAAAAATAATAATATTGAATGCACTTAGCGACAATAACGTTGTGCAATACTGAATTTAACATGTTTTGGCTAAATAGAACAATGTGCAAAGACTTGCTTGCCTCAGCTCAACGTGTTCTATGGAAACTACACCAACAACAGCAATGGGTATTGGGTCCCCGCTCGATTAACCGATTGGCAAGAAAGTGACTTTTAAGGATCGGATCCTGTTATCTATAGCTTTATTCGGGTTCATGCAATTACTGTTCTAAGACTGTCCGGAGTTTGCGCCGTCGTAATGGGCTTGTTTGGGTTTTAACAGGATGGTTCTGACACCCGCAGTTTGGTGTTCGGGTTTATTTAAGAGCACCTCTTAGACGGTTCGAAAACTGTCTAAGCCAGTCCCCAGTCTCGAGCTAGGACGATTTTCGGATTAGTTTTTACGCATGCTCAAATAATTTGCAAAGTAGGAGGGTGGGAGCTATTTTGTAAAATCACAGAGATTAGAGGTAAAGGTTTGTTTATTTTGAATTTTAACTTTCCAAATTTAATATTTACCAAATGTATGCTAAAGATTCTATGGAAATATTTGAACATAGTTCATCATCATCATCAAGTGAAGACGATGTTCTTCTTGATGTGATTAATAATCTTATAATTCCAGAAGTCTTACAAGATAATATTAAAAACTAAAATTGAATTAGGTTAGTTCAGTTCTATGGACAATGCGGGATGTTCGGGTTTTTTCAAACTCCCTTCAATTGTAAACGGTCCGAAAATAGTACTTAGGACCGAATAAAGTACGCAACTAGTTCTGCGCAATTCCAGATTGGTTTACGGACTGTCCACGAACAAAAACCCGAATAAAGCTATATATCGGATCACAAGGAAATAGTGGGAGGCAATGTTATCTATGGTGGGAGGTAACATACTCGAAATAAAACCAGCTATTATCTAAAATCGAAGACAATGGATATATGACATCATTGATTATGGATTTTTGTCTTCACAAGATCCTCTCTCCAGGCTAGTGATCATTAAACTCCATATTTTGGCCCAGAACTTGCACGAGAGTCTGTAGCCGCATTTTTTCCTCTCAAAAATACTATTTCACAAACAAAATAAATCTTACTTGTTCTATAGCTTAGTAAAGCCATCCAAGGAAATTCGTTTATTTCCGCATTCTCTCCATTCCTAATACGGTTTTTATCTTCATCAAGATAACCACAATCAGTTGGTAGTAAACGCATGTTTCTGTGGTTCGACACATCTGGTGGACTTACGTTTTCCACATACGTTAATTCATCTCGTATTATAATAGGTCCTTGTGGACAACAGACGTGTGCTGCGTTATTACTAAAACTGTAAAAGAGGAACGATATTTTACTTGTAGCAAATCCAACTGTATCTAAGCTTGGGCTCATAAAATTAGGAGAGTTTTGTCACCTTACCTACATGAATAACCATTCAATCGCTGACTGACATACTGGGACAATGGTTTTCTGAGTGTTCGTAGAAGTTCTATCATTGGTCGACATTGCCGTACCGGTATACAGTCACCTACATCTCCATCTGGTGTTCGACATCCTTCGTCGTCTATTACCCAATCTGCAATGAAAAAATTTAATTTAAAATTTATCAAGGAACAACCACAAATTTAAAAAAAGATCTTGGACTTGGTCGTTCAGTAGTCTTAAGGCTAGTAGAAACTCTACCTGTAAATAACTTGTTCCTGAAATGATCAGAGCTACAAATACATAGTACTGAAACTATAATGACAAACTGCTTTAAAGGATTGACATTTCAAAAAGATAATCAAATGAAGAGAGGTGAGTCCGAGCAGATTGTAAGCACCGATCAAAAGATATGTATTACGAAGTGGAAAGATAATAAATCGGTGATAATGTCATCTATTGCTTTTGGTGAAGAACCAATACCTACATGGAGTCAAAAGATGAGATAAAACTAGTTCTATCCATATATAAGTGACTTGTCCAAATGTAGTTGAAGTTTATAATGAAAAAATGGGAAAAGTAGATATCTGCGTTGAAATCATGGAATGCTGTAGAACTTTTTTTAAAACTAGAAACTGGACACTGAAAGTTGTCCTACATCTTTTTGACTTATTCATTGTAAATAGTTGAATGGTATACCGTCGAAACTGTAAGGCTAATAAATATTAAGCCAGAGAAATTAAAGATTTTCTTACGTTCCACCTAGAATATGGGCTCGGTTACTAAAATGTTTAAATCATTTTTAACTGTCGTAAAACAAAGTACTGAGGATAAAAATATGATTCTGAAAATTTCATGTCAATAGAATATGTCGTTCTCCTATTACAACCAATTAAACAAGCATACAGTAGCGGGGCGAAGACTATGATTGTGACGTCACCGCATATGAAAGCAAACATAACGCATCTGACTGTAACGTGCCTCGCGTAGAATTTATTTATTTCGAATTAGGTACTTACAAAATTTTGTGTGAATAAAATAAAATGTTTGGACCTAATTTTGAAAAAGCAGACTAATTAAATCTTCCAGAAGTGGACTTGCTAATGATTATGGAGTTTTTTAATCAGAAACACGAGTTTATTAACTTATAATTTTATACTAATTTTTGACTGTTTTCCGGCCAGAATGATTTTTTTTTATTAGAATTTAAGTGCCTCGACAACTATGGCCATTGGCACTATACAAAAGACAAAAAGACATATATAAATACATACACTATCTTAAAACATAAAATATGTAAAATATCAATCTAGTTTATATTTTGTGGTAGAGGTTAGTGATTTTGAGGAATTTCAATGTCTTTGGGATTTCAGCGGTGCAGTTTAAAAGCTCTCTCAGGTTTGGTCTTAGGTCTAGGCGCTTATATGTAATGGTGTATTCCTGGCAGTCTGTGAGAATATGTTGAACGGTTAAAGCACTATTGCAGTGACGGAAGACGGGAAGGTTTTCAGAAGACATCAAGTAACCATGTGTGTATCTGGTATGGTTGATCCGCAATCGTCTAATGACAGCAGCTTCTCTCCTAGTTAAGAAATCGAGGGAGAGACAACCGATTAATGGTTGTATATCGTAAAGGGCTGTTTTGGCTGTTCTGCCAAAAATTTTGCCAGGACTCCTTGACGGACAGAATGATTAAAAATGTCAATATTTTCATAAATACATTATCTTTCAAAGGATATACAAGGTGATTCCAGATGTTTTATTTCATTCCTGGTCTGGTGGACAAAGTTGCGAAGATAACGCTATAGGTTACTCAGTAAAAAATTGCAATTTTTTTAACTGCAGACTGCCCAATTAAAGGAGCTTCTCCAAATGCTATTTATGATGAATGTGAAGGGGAAATTAAATCACCAATGTTGAAAAGAACAAGAAAAACTTATTTTGATGGAGCAGGTAATATTAGTTCCAAATGTTTACATCAGATTCAAATGCACATGCACCTCACTGGTAAAAAAAGCGATATTTGTTAGAGCTGATCCGGACTTTGAATCAAATAAAATAATTTATTTTAAAACACATAATATACGCCAGTTTTGTTGATGATCTACTGAAAAAGATTACCTATTTTTTGGAAAAAAGCAGTATTTCATAAAATTTAATTTGTAAAGAACTGACCCATTATTTTTTATTTAATAATTTTGAACATTAATAACAGCACAAGCTATAAGCACAATATTATCTACGTATTTAAAAAAAAAATTAGATTGATACAAGCGTGTGGTTTTTAATATCCCTCTCAATCAAAGTGAATTCACAACGTATTTTATAAGGTAATTTATAACGATTCTGATTGAAGAAAAATGAAATCTTAAAACTACACAAACAAAATGTATGTTGACTTATCAGTAAATGCTTTGAGTCTTTTTATGCTTTTCTGCCATTGCTTCCGTTTTTTTTGCATCCTTATTAATAGAAATAAATGTTTTGTTAGATGTTTTAATTGTAGTACTTTTACTTTCTGGAACCGCACAATATTTATAGCTTTTTTAACTCTGGTTCTGGTCCATTGTGTCGAATAGTTTAAATTATTTCTAAGCGTTCTTATTTCACAAACACAACACTGTTTAGAGTTTGCTAAAACGTATAATAATAGGCATATAAGTAAGCAAAATACTGTTACAAGCTAAGTAGCATCTAACCGAAAACCGGTTCATATGCGATGACGTCACGCCTGAAATTCGGAGATGAGCACTGTTTGATGTTTATAATTTTTTTAGGCGACTCAGGAGTCTCGCTGACGTCTAATTTTTTGCACATAGCTTAAAAATGATATGCTCTTCCTAATGGTGAAATAAAAAAAATGTAAATGAGCCCATTAGCTGAAACTGTCAAAATGACAACAACAAATTTGGAAAAAAATTGGCATGTATTCTGACCCCCCGAAGACCTAGAAAAAGTGCTGGACAACTTCCTAAGTGCAGTTATATAGTTTGTGGAGTTTATAGGATATACAGATTGCGAAAAGTCTTTTCGCGACGATTTACACAAGTTCGATAAGGAAAATATGAGAAAAACTACTTGAAAGAGAGAGAAGAATAATTGTGGGCAGCCAGCATTGGGCGTGTGTTCAGTTCCAGCTACCATTCTGATATGAAAGCAGCGTTGCCAGTTTAGGATGTTCAGTACTTTCTAGAGAATAAATAACTTATTTTGCATTCGACATTTAACACGGGATAAAGCCGTAGGTGGGAGAAAATCAAGATTGGTAATATTATTGGCTTTTAAAATAAGTGAGATCAACACTAATAAGAACAAAATAATGTAGTTAAAAAAAATTTGGACAAATTACAATCTGCAATAAATAAAATCTACAATACACTGCGTTCGATTTAAAAACTATTGGTATTTAACATTGTTGCCGACAAAAATTTTACTTATAAGTACAATTTGACAACAAAGTTAAAATAGGGGGCACTGAACACACAACCCTCGCTTACTGAGTCTAATTATTCTTCTCTCTCTTTCAAGTAGTTTTTCTCATATTTTCCTTGTCGTACTTGTGTAAATCATATGTCGCGAATAGACTTTTCGTAATCTGTATAGTTTAGTTCAAAACATATAGTTGGATTCTACTGCCATGAATAATCCTTCCACACATTGTATTGCATCAATGTATGTCAATTATTCTTAATTACAAGCGTATTTTATTGCCTAAGGGATAATAGTGGTTTTATAGCAGTAAGAAATATAACTATGTATATCTTCACCACGTTCCGGAACACTTTTACATCACATATATGTATGACATTTTTTAAGTAAGCAACCGAACTTTTTTTTGACTAGACACTTACCATTCGATTCTCCCGGTAAAAATAATGGATTTGGTTCAGTCCCAGCCCCTGAAGAAGTAAGTGTTTGGGTTTAGTTCCAAGATAGGTATACTTGAAGTAATAGATATTGTGCGAACTTAAGTTGTCGGCTTTTTGTTCGACTGTAATTCGATACGATACCGTCATAGTCCGCAATATAACTTAAAGGGGATATACGATTAGATAGCTGCATTAAAAATATTACGTCTACCATACCTTTAAATTTTAAAATGTCTACACCACTACCTACCGTTCAATTTGCATTTTATTCGATATTTTTTAAATTTTATAAAAATAATTGGTCGATACAATGATATACGATTAATAACAATTTTTTAAGCTGTTATTTGTTCATATACGTCTTAAATAAACATCCGGTTATAATTCCTACTTAAATATGATTATTAAAATACATAGATAGATACAATAATACATAGTTTATTTAAAGATACTCGTAATTTCATTAATTTTAATTTTTTTTAGTGAACTATTCAAACATAATTATTAATAATAAATTTGTATTATTTATAGTCCAATGACGAACGATAATAAACTAATAAGAATAAGTTTCTTCAAAATAATAAACTAAAAGGCTGGGTCTACACTATGCGTATTCCGCAAACAAAGCTATCTGGTATATCAAGATCAATTATTACTGTTCAAATTTGCAGACATGGAAATCCTTCTGGATCTTCCTCATCTCTTTTTATTTCTGGAAAGAGAGGCTAGATGGATGTAGATTTGCGCATATTTCCATATTCGCAAATTTGGCTAGTACGCGTAGCAGTATTCCGGGAATTGCCTCGTAATGCCTTTAACAGTTACCAACGACCTGATTCAAAGTAATTGGGCGGAGTAGAATTCAATGAGACCTCTGGCGGAAAAAATTGTAACTGTCGCAACGAGTAGAGAATAATTCGTTTTGCATTGTTTTTGTATTATATGGAAAGCAACGTAATAACCGTAGATTAGTACTTTATTTGTTCAATTTTGTGTCAGTGACAAGTTTAAAACTGTGTTTTTCTATTCAACTCAACTGTCATCAATTCTGAGGTAATATTCTTATATAATCAGAGATATTATGGAAGAGGTTATGTCATTCTATTTTTTGTTTTCATTGCAGATCAAAGAGAAAATAAGTCGTTATTAAAGATTTAAAATATTACTCAATACAAACCTACCTTCCCTGCAACTTTTGTCGATATAATTATATCAAAAATAAAATAAAAACACGAAATTAGACCTGAAACTAAACAGTTAATTGAACGCTTGTTGTTGTACTTTTCACAAATATCAACTATACCTATTACTCCAAAAATAAAAATATTAGGAGTCAAAATTTATTTTAACAACACAAAATACTAAAGCACAATCAAAGAAAAAGCAAAAGTTTTACAAAACACGCTGAAAATAACTAAAACAGCAAAATAAAAACACTTAAATATCAAAGGGCTAAAGGCCGTATGACATTATATAGTTTCCGATATCGTTTTCTATACAGTTTTCAATGTTGACAAAAACTGTATAGTGTCATACGATCATGTAGTTTTCGATATCGAATACTGTACAGAAATCAGAAATACTATTCCGTATCATATTTCTGTACAGTTTCTGCGCTAGTTTCTGCGCAATAGATCAAATATCGTGCCGGTGTCACATTGTGTCGTGTTTATGTTTAGCCTAACCTAACTCATTCCTTGGTTAGTTGGAATTATTTTATTCGGTTTCCTGTTATTATGGAGTTGAACGTAATGGCTGCATGTGCTGCGGCTGCAGTTGGATATACAATGATATTCCAAACTATTTGCAACTCGACCGTGCGTGCTTATTCTTGTACTTTGTAGATGTAATTTCGTACAAATTTGAATGGTGTCCATATAGCTCTATGAGCTTAAGGGCAGCGACTTTCGTCCAAGGCATAGTTTTAGTTTTAAAATGGAAACGAAATCAATTAAATGAGTAAAATCAAGTTTATGTTTATACAATGAATTGAAGTCGTAAATATCAATTGACATTGACAATTAATTGATAGCTCTACCACCAATCAGAGGCGTTATTTTTGTTAATTTCAATATCGAAAACCTACATAGTGTCATACACAATTTAATGAACATAAAGTTTTTTGTACAGGAAACTGTACAGTTTTCACCGGTATTGACGACTGTACAGAAAACAATATCGAAAACTACATAATGTCATACGGCCTTAATACGGCAGCTGATTTGTATTACTCGTTGCTAAGATGACGTTGACATTTCAGAGCGCCATCTATCGAATTCTACTTTTCCCAATAGCGAAAACAATTAACATTTGCTTTGTTTTCCCATCCACTCGTATAATAGCAAGTTAATTAATATTCAATACTGTTTTACATTCACCGATTTTACACTTCCTTACGATCGTATTCTACTAGAATTCGAAGAAATACTTGGGAATTTCCAATTCAGCGCAATTAAAATAATTCTGGTAGGTATATCAATTTCAGCTGTTCAAACAAATACAGAGTGGATTAAAATTAAAATAATTGTGCAGCTTTATGTCTGAATTAAAATATATCGAAAATATTTATGTAGAAAGTATTGGAAAATTTAAAAAGCGTACGCCTCTGGTAGTAGCCTTGAACGTTTATTTAGCATAATAATTAATAAGGGTGTATATTAGTACCCAAACTTCCCGCAAAGTATGACAATTATATGTCGAATAATTTTAAAGTACTGGGCATAAATAAATTTAAGTATTGAGTATTTTGAGCCAATTTTTTGAGAAGGCTGTTTAAAATAACCATTATGTGAGCTTCAGTCAGCTGTCAAAAACCAGAAGTTTAATGTCAAAGCTAGAGGGAGCAACAGTAATAGAAATGAGATTATTCTGACAATCTGACAATATTGCAATTGTAATGATCTTTTAAAAACGATCACCGATTGTTCAATTTACTCAGAAGGGGAAGGAAAATGATTTGAAAAAGAATACAGTGGTGGCGTATTTTGAAAAACTAGCTCTCATTTTATCCAAATGATTTGAGTCAAAGAATCACATTTTGAACTCAGGATTCTACAATTGAAATATTTCCAATTAGTAATTAAGCATCCTGTATAATATTTTGTGAATATATTTGTTTTTGAATATAAATATATTAAATATAACGATTGATATTTCAATATTATTGGCATTAAAAATCAATAAAAGTAAATTAAACAGACTACTAACCTTGACATCTGCCAACAATTATAAAACAAGCACACAAGTATATTCTCAGAGCTAAACACATTTTAATGACAAACACAACACAAATTAAAAATCGACCGAACGGTACTATCCTCTACGGAGACACTGGTACTGGTACCAAGAGAACTGCGTTCAAGTCTCCATCAAGAGTAGACAAGTTTTCGTGGTTATGTTGATCATGAGATGGTATCATCAAGTGATATGCGATAGTATGGAAGATAATTGACTGGATTTTTTAAATTGACTTTAAAAAATGCTATTAGTAAGCTATCCTTGCGTAATTTACTGTTTACAATTGAAAGCAGGAAAACCCAAAGATAAGATTTCATAATTTTCGTAGTTTAAATACTATAAAACACAGTTTTTTTTATTCCAACTTCACCATTCACATTATTTTAGTCTTTTCATCTCAACTGTATCCACATTCCATTCACTATTTCCGCAATTTCTTTAATCTGTCTTCATTGAATATTGCAATTATTTCTACTATTTTTTCAACTAAAACATCGATATCGGTCAAAGCCTCAGGCCTTGACCGATATTGATGTTCAGATGTTGTTATGTGCAGTTTCTTCGCGCATGCGACTGCAACTCTAATGGGTTATTCCTATGAAAAATTACATCAAAAATCAGCAAACACGATCAAAATAACTGACTTGGTAGATAGAAAAGAAACTTAGTGGTATTGGAAAAGAAGTAAAGCTTGTGGAAGAAAAATAGACTTGAGGAGCAGCAGCAAATAAAATGATAAGAAAAAAGTGACAGAAAAAATATAGAAATTGGAGAAATAATAAAAGAATAGAAATCAGATTGAAGCAAAGTAAATTAAACATAAACAAGATTCTTTAGGTGAAAAAGAAACAAAGATAATGCTAACCTTCATCTTAATATATATAAATTACGTGTCACATGTTTGTCCGCGATGAATTCCTGAACTATTTAACCGATTTTAATCAAATTTGTACACCGTGTGTAGTTTGATCTAACTTGAAAGATAGGATAGCTTACATTTCAATTTATGATCGCAATACTATTTTATTGCAAATTATTTGTCTTTATCTGTTAGCTCCAAACGATTCTAACAGATGGCGACATCTGTTGACTGAAGACTAGATGGCGCGCTATGTCAAAATTCCACACGTTCCATATAAGCTACAATTTAATAGCATAACCACCATATGTTGCTAAGGCTACAGTATAGGTTAAATTTATTTTGAAGTTAACGAAATACAGTGAGTTTTACTTTTTCAATTCTTGGTGTTAGCATAGCCGGCCACGTGTTACTAATGCCCGTACTTATAAACAAGACTTGAGGCTGAGCACGGCCTTGAGCATCAGTTTTTGACACATTTTACATGTACATACAGTACATAAGTACGGGCATTAGAGTGAAGTATAAATTAAATTCATATTACAGTGAATATGATATAATACAGTGAAATTATTCCTGCTTTTTAATTATTAGTGCTTCGTTGTTCAAAGCTCTAATTGAACTGTATACATATTATGTAAGTATATTATCACATAGCTATATAATTATATATATTGTTACAAACTTAAATAAAAATAATACTAAATTTTAAATTTAATTCTTTTGTATTGATTTCTGCTTTACATCTGTACGAAAATTTTGATCAATTGTGTTCAAAGTCCTTCCCCTTCAAATCACAAATCAGTAAATTTTTTTACCAGCTTTAACGTTCCCGAATTCGTTCGTAAATAATAATTCCATGGTGATAAGGGGTAAAGGTGGGTAGTAGAAAATCAGTCATGAAGGTCGCCATGTTTTTTTTACAAATGGCATCTATGTAAAAAGGCATGGTGGTGACGCGTGGCCGGGTCAGCTAGTCTTTATACTAAATTTAGTCTTGTTATGAAAGAAATTTCAAAATATTAAATTCTATGGAGATGAATAACTTTGTATATAAAATCTATGGCAACATTTGTAACACTTTCTACGAGTATTTTTGTTATTGAAGAATTTCATAATTTTTTTTTCACTCTTTTAAATTATTGCAAGACCTGTTTTGAAAAGTATGGTTGCCAGTTCTATCACAAGCTTGTTTCACTCGCGTATCACAGTTAAAATAACACTACTTTTTAAATTGGAAAATTTGGAACTACACTATTTTATGCTTGAGAAAATGAATATGGATTTACCCGTTCTCGCGGCTTACGTTTGTCTCCGGCCGTGAGTCATTCGATTTTTTATAATTTTGTGTATCATTAGCACTACCCAGTGGCAAATTCAGGAGGCAAAGATGTCGCCCTCATAAATACTGCAAATATGTGATAAATGAGAATGAATGAAGATAATTAGCTTTGATTGATTGATCTTGAAAGAGCGAGTAGAGCTTCTATTCCTAATTTATTGTTATTTCTAATCTATTTATAATAATATGAACATTAAAATACTTACTCCTCCAAGGAATTGTACTTCTGAGATGATTCCATTCTCCTTGCCTGTTGCCAAAATCTTGTCTTGATAAAATATTGAATTCGTTGTGATTGCGATTGTGAGCTGGTCTGTTTGAATATTTGTGACCGGTGACTTGCGGGGGCGTATAGTTATGGAAAAATTTTCTCCGATCAAGGTCTATCGAGCCGTGTGGACAACAAACGTGACTTAGACTGTCATATCTGCAATAAGACATAAAGGGCCTTTTCACTTGATCATCCTTTAATCTCAAAACTCTTTCTTTCTTTCTTTTATCCCTATGCCTTTTCAGGCGTCGGATTTTAAATCTCAAAACAAATAATATATGTATAATGTTTATTTGAAAGTTTACTGATAATAATTTTTCCACCTGTGCAGCCTCTTATCTAATATAAATGTCACAAAGTTTAATAGAAAATTTGAGCAGATATTAGGGTAATTTACTCGTAAGATCTTGGAGCAAGTGACGTCATGAGGACTGGAATTATGTTGGCAGTATTTGTCAGAGTGGCTGGCCAATTAGTGTTACAGCCGAGGTCAAAACATCCAACGAAGAAGGGCCTCAGCTGACATTTTGATTTTTGTTTTTGTTTTTGCGAAAAAATGATTTCTTGTCCCAAAAAAACCCTCTAGACCGAAAACTAGAACGTTGTATCTTCCCAATTAGCCCAATTGGAGAAGAAAAAATGGTTCCATACAAAAACGAACTGTGCCAGTCAATTTCTCGTCCCAAAAAACCCTCTAGACGAATTTTGAGCATTTTTTATGTCAAAAACATTATTTTTGTCGAAAATTTTGAAACAAGGGGTGTATGGAAATATTTAATGTGAACTGCTTCGTGCTAACTTGCTTATTGCTCGGAATTATCAACTCAAAATACACTGGTGTATGTAAAATTTTCCACTGAAGACTGCCGAAGGCTAGAACGTTCTATCTTCCCAATTAGTCGAGTTATGAGTGTTTCTAGTTTTAAAAAGTGGATTTTCAAAAATTTCATAACTCTATTTGGTTGAGAAAAAATGACTTTATACAAAAGCGGATTGTGCCCGTCAATTTCTCGTCCCAAAAATCCCCTCTAGACGAATTTTGAGCATTTTTATGTCAAAAACATTATTTTTGTCGATAATCAGTGGTGAAGACTACAACGTATTTTCAAAGCTCTTTAAGGTATTTCAAAGTACTAATACACATGAATATCGCAAGAGCCGTGTCAAAGAACGTGCTGCATAGTGTTATTTTACTAACCTGCAAGCATACGAATTTATATTTTGGTAAATATGCTGCGGAACTGGATTTCTGAGTACCTGGATTACGTTCATCATTGATTGACATTGTGGCAAAGGAACACAGACACTTATTGCTCCATCGGGCGTTTGGCAACGAAGACCACCCCTCCAATCTGGAAATAAACATAAAATATCCAAACTACATTTAAAATAGTGATCAAATATAATTATTCACAAATTAATAAATAATTTTAATACACAAAGAGTGAAGATAGTTCGTGTCCTTTAACTTCCAGTTGTTAAATCCTTTTTTTAATTAAATTTTGAAATATTTCTTGGGAGGAAGTTAAAACCACTTGACATACCAATTAAATAACATTTTTTTTTCTGGTATTTTTTGGGAATCAAACCACAATAAAGTTTTTTATTTCTTTTTATTTCGACGTTTCGGTAGCGTTCCAGCTACTATGGTGCCGTTTTGGTATTTAATAACATCGTTTTAAAAGTGGAAAAAAATATATCTCTTCTTTCAAACATTTTTATTTCGTAATTATTCTGTTGAAAAATTAAAATTATGTTTTTCATAATAAAAATACGGGAATTTCTATTATGAAAAACATAATATAAATATAAATTGCCGATTTAAGATTATGAAATACATAATAAAAATTCATGAATTAAAATTATGAAAAACATAATAGAAATTCAATTTTCATTATGTATTGAGGTTGCCTATCCTAATCTAATGCAAGTACCTACCTGAAATCGTATAGTAAATGCATTACTGAAGAATAGGCAACCTCAATACATAATGTAAATTGAATTTCTGTTATGTTTTCAATAATTTCAATTCTTGAATATCTATAATTTTTTTTTCATAATTTTAAATCGGTAATTTCTATTATGTTTTTCATAATTTTAAATCGGTAATTTCTATTGTGTTTTTCATAATGGAAATTCAACAATTAAAATTATTGAAAACATAATGAAAATTGAAGAAAAAAAATTATGAAAAACATAATATAAAACCGTTTTGTATTATTTATTCAATAATTTTTATTCTTGAATTTGTATAATATTTTTCATAATTTTAATTCTTGAATTTCTATTATGCTTTTCATAATTTTAATACCTGAATTTCAATTATGATTCTAATAATAATAATACACGTATTTCAAATATGAAAAACATAATAGAAATTACCGATTTAAAATTATGAAAAACATAATAGAAATTCAAGAATTGAAATTATTGAAAACATAATAGAAATTCAATTTACATTATGTATTGATGTTGCCTATTCTTCAGTAATGCATTTACTATACGATTTCAGGTACTTGCATTAGATTAGTATAGGCAACCTCAATACATAATGGAAATTGAATTTCTATTATGTTTTTCATAATTTTAATTCATGAATTTTTATTACGTATTTCATAATTTTAAATCGGCAATTTCTATTATGTTTGTCATAATGAAAATTTCTGTATTATTATTATGAAAAACATAATTTCAATTCATTAACAGAATTATTAGGGAATAAACATTTTTGAAAGAAGAGATATTTTCGTTTTTGTTTTTAAAACGATTTTACGTTTACAATATTAAGAAAACCATACAACTTCATACAACTTTACTCAAAGAACTAATACTAAGTACTGATTTAATGTACCTACTTTCTTTTAAAATAATATTCCCGATAATGTTTCTAAGAAAACTTTACTCAAAGAACTAATACTAAGTACTGATTTAATATACCTACCTTCTTTTAAAATAATATTCCCGATAATGTTTCTAAGAAAACTGGGTTGTTTGGAAGATCCCTCTCAATAATCGAATAATCTGTAAATAGGTGTAATCGTATTAAGCCGATTACAGTAGGCCACTTGCCATTTAAAATTTCTGAGAAAAATACAAATAAAAAATATTCATTTTGCTTCTTTGAATTTAATAAAAATTGTAACGATATCTTGCTATCTTGACTTTAATTAATTTTTTAAAAATATATTTCATTGTAATTTATTTGTGACAATATGCAAAGTTTGAATTAATCTTCTTACAAAAATAAAAAAAATATATAAAATAATTATTGTTACAGATTGGTTTGTTTTCTATTATGAATAAACTGTGTTGCCTTTCTTTATCAAACTTACTAAAATTTATGTACCTCTATCACTTTTTTTATTAAAATTAGTACATCCCGTTACCTCTGACCTAAATCGTATATTCTTTAGCATAGCTGCAACTCATTCGTTCAATACAAAATGTACCTTACGGTATACCCTCTTAAAATATATTTTGGTACGTCTATGAAATCTACTTAAATGAATGATTTATTACTCCTTGTCCTTTCTATATAGACTATATTAAATACCAAAACGGCACGCCATAAGCTACCGTTGTCAAGATTAACTAGTGATAAAATAATTTTAGGTCCCTATCTGACACAACGAAAAAAATATGTACTATGATAAAAGACGGTATGAAGGTGTTAAGTTTGATGTGGGCGATATTGTAGCAGTACGTAAACCACATGTAGCTACGGGACAGCCGACAAAAACTCAACTAAAATATCGCGGAACATATGTTGTCATTGAAATACTTCCTGGAAATAACTACAAACTGGAAAAATTGAATAAAGAAGATGGAGGATCGAATTTGAATACAGTAGCTCATGTATGTCAAATGAAAATCTATAGAAATGCAGAAGAAGATAATTACGAAAATGATGAACAAGAAGAACAGGAAGAAACAGAATTCGAAATCAATGAATTAGCGGGGCATGAGAATGAAGAAAGCGACGAAGATGTTGATGATAGCGGTGAAGAATGGAAACTCGAATCTGATGACGAAACAGAAGATGCTGCTAACATCAAAAATATAAATTCTAGCAATAGACCAAAAAGGAATGTACGAAGGCCTTGCAAATTAAACGACTATGTTTGAGGACAAATATAATGTTCAGGATGGTCGAGTGGTGGAAAATTCATGTCGATCAAGTCAGGGAGACAGCAGATGACACAAATGTTTTTAATGTTAATGTCACAGTTAATGTATTTGTCATTTTAGAATTTAAATCAATATTTCCATATAAATTGTTTATTAAGCAAGCATCTTGACAAAGTACTAGTAATATCTTCATTCGTTTAGTTGTCATATTTTTTTTCGTTGTGTCAGATAGGAACCAAAAATTATTTTATCACTAGTTAATCTTGACAACGGTAGCTGGAACGCTACCGAAACGTCGAAATAAAACTTTATTGTGGTTTGATTCCCAAAAGGAGAAAAGAAAAAAATAAAATTAATAATGCCACAAGGAACTTACAGAAGATAAATAACATTTGTTGTGTCCAAAAAATACCATGTTTCAAAATTTAACGTTCATTACACATAATACTATAAGTTAACATAATTTGATATTCAAGATAGAAATTAATGGACAATAATACAAAACTAATTGAAAACAAGTTGATAATGTTGTGAACTATGAGAATTTTTAAAACATTTTGGTGAATGTAGAGGAATTAAAAATAATGTTTCGCACTGCCAGGTCGTTTCACTTCTTATATTTTTTTCTGAACATACATGACATCTTTTTGCAGGATGTTGCTTCTTACTAGTGGGAGGTATATGTTCTGGAAAATGCGCCCAATGCTTGGCTTGTAACCGAGTCGGGCAGCTCATTTTCGTTGGTCTTCCGCGTGGCTTATAGTCTGGTAGAGATAAATTACAAAGCATGATTTCAGCAATCTTCGATCAAAAATTAACCAGCAATTATTTCAGCTTTTTTGAATTATTCACTTTCATAAACAGGACAGGACGTAACTGTTGCAAGGAGCCATATATATCAAGCATATTAAACAAATTAAAACTGATTGCGTCTTGGAGACGTCGAAGTTGATAGTGACACCATAGATAAAAAAATACTTATAGATGGAAAACTGACCCGTGGCGCCCTCTATTTGTACGGGTGGCGCCACCTTGAGAGTCCCGTCAGTACCTCAACACAAATGATGGTAGTGAACTCCGCTGACCGCCGAAAAAGAAGATTCCTGTAATTTTACTGTTTTTGGCGGCATATTCAAAATTACTGTAATTTTACTTTCATTGCAAAATGACATTTATGGTCCACTTTTTGATATTTCATTTAAAGTTACTAAACATTAGATTGATATGACAAAAATAACAATCAAATAGTCAAGTAAAATCAAATGAAGTGTCAAAAAATGGACCATAAAATGTGTGAGAAAAATAAAGCAGTAATCATCAAGTTTATATATTTTATTGAATAAAAAAGTATACAATAAATGAAACGTTTTTTTACATATTTCAATGACAAACATGAAGAAAAATAAATATTCAACAACTATGCTGGGAAGTTCAAAGCTGTATGGAAGAATAACTACTTCTGTAACTTTTCACTTAATAAAACGTGATTTTTATAAAGATAGAGCTTACCGGGTGCACCTCACATTACAGTCTTTCACAATACATATTCTTGACATTGTCTCTTGAAATAAGAGTCCCACTATAAACAATAAAAACCAACTACGAATACTCAACACACCCACAAATAAGCAAAATAAGTAGTTTTTAAAAACGAAAACCGGACAAACTCACGATACACGTTGTAAAACGTTGATTTGCAGCTATCAGGCAGTTGTCAGACTTGTCAGGTTAGGATCATAGATAACACGTTAGGATGTCAGCGCTGATATATTATTATGTGTAAGAATCTGCAACTACCACTAACGGCGTTACAGTTCTCACTAAATTAGAAATTTTAGTACTGACGGCCTGACGGGACTCTCTATGTGGCAGCACCCTCGCGCATTCAGAGATCCCCTACCATGACTGACACAGAATAAAAATGACGTATCTGAGACGTCATTGTATGTCAAGGGGTTAATTTCCATTTTTTTATATTAGTTCAATTTTTGAAAGGAATATTCGGAAAACTGAATAATCATGTACTATTTTCATTTGTTTGGCTGTCAAAATTTTTCCTGAGAGATTGTTCACCATTTCGCCATACCTTTTATTACGTGAAAATATCTAGAAGCATCTGAATCTTGTCAATTAATGTAATATTCAAGAAAAACTTACGTACCGTAGCATCTTATTGATTCCAAAACTATGATTAAACCGAATATTCTTAAAATAAAACTCATGTTTTCTTTGTTATAAATTACTTAAAACAATAACTTTACTCACTGCACTAATTCACTGGTTTTACTAGTGAGGTAAAGTACCGAGTTTTTAACGACTATCATTAAATTGATTATCAACATTAATGTTCATTAGGAAACTACCTAAAACTAGTATGGTTCAAATTTAAAAAAAAATTCATTTTTGAACATTTTCATGAATACTTCAGTCAATGTTGCAGAGTCTATATGGAACTATAACATTATTTTTATTATTATATAACTAACGAATGGTTTAAATATGCATTTGAAATAGATAAATTATGCTTTTAAACATGCAAATAAAAACAAGGTTTTTTTTAATCCCTTTAATATTCACCAACACCTGGTCAGACCAGTAACATTTCCAAATTATTGTAATTTCCTAGTAAAATGCTGGTACAATTGGAAATATGACAATGTTGTGGTTACTCTAGTTCAACATTTTGCATATAACCCAAGTTCTCTAGTTAGAATAAATAACTACTGAACATTCCTCACAAAAGATAAAGTTACTACCTAATATTTTTCGTTCTGAATTTGCTCTCACTCTACGTTACGCGCATGCAGCGGGAAACTTACACTTTCAGAGGAATTTGACAAAATGGACACCATGGATACAAATTAGAATTCCCGACTAAACGGAAGAATGATGTCATGGGCAAACACCATTACTATTTTACCTCTTAGGCAAACATTATGCCTATTGTAAGTAAAATATAGGAATTGAAGAAAATACATACAAAATAAATACAGCTTGTATTGCAAAACTTTCATTACAACAATAATTTAGGTTATTATTTGAATAATTGGCACTTTTTGAATGAAAACTGTTTCTATTCCTATGGTTTTATATTATCCAATATCCAGTTCATGTAATAAGCAACTTTTGTGAACACCTCTGGAGCAATACATCCATTTATACCAATACTGACAATACCATGTTGAATATACCTAAAATAAATATTAAAAAACTTTGTATCAAATCCCAACGCAACCTTATTGATTTTTTTTTCGTAATATGGCTCACCTTACTCCATTCAAGTCTTGTTGTTCTTGTATAGGACCTCCACTGTCTCCACTACAAGCGTTTGCTTTATTTTGACCACCCCCAGCACATATTTTTGTTTCGTCTATGTCTATTCCGGTGTAATTTTTATAGATCTCTTTACATTCAGTCTTGTTTATAACACGTAAGCGTGCTTTTTGTAAAACACTGCTCTGCCTGTCTAAAAGCAGATGGAACTCATTTATACCCTTTTGAATCATCTTCTGGTTAAAATTTTGTCAAATGTACATAATTTTTGATTGTTATTTAATAGAAACCTTACCTGAGAACTGTTGAGTTACTCCCCATCCTGATACTTCGGCATATTCCCCTTTTAATTCGATATTTCTTCCACGTGGTAAGCAAACTGGTCTGATATTTTCTAAAAATAATTTTAAAAAAATGTATCAATAAATGAAAGCAATTATTATTTGAGCTTTTAATATTTTTATCTATTCAGATAGGTTCTATGTGAGTGGGGCCTTCTCGCCATCTCCACTGCGACCTTCGTTAAGTCTATTGTGGGTCACTCCTAGGGATTACAATTCACCCCACAAGCCTGTGCTTCTGATAAAGTCCATGGTTGTATTTGGTGATAATTTTTTGAAGTCGTTCGGCTTTAAGATACTAAAACCGAATAATTTATACCTTACCCTACCCAAGGCTGGGCATAAGCATAGCATGTGCTCCGCAGTTTCATCCTCCAAACTACAGAGCCGACAGTCTGAGGTCTGAGCCAGACTCATCTGCTTTAGGTGGTAATTTAGTCGACAATGTTCTGTAAGCAGTCCCGACAGAATGCGTAGATTTGTTCTACTCCATTCCAGGATCTGCTTATTTTTTGTACTCGATGAACGCCTTCGAGCGAGAGAGCCTCGGTATGTCTACCCAGTACGTGTAGGTTTTTCTCTCCGCCCAGGTAGCTATGGCGGATCTAGAAGTGCTTTCCGCAATGCCAAAAAATGGTTCAGGTACGATAAATAAAGTCTCTGATCCCTTTTTGTCAGAGTGTCGGCCTATTCAGATACAAAAAAATAACAATTCAAGTTCTCTTGCAATAGATTCTTAATTTTGTCTTCAAATTCAGTTTATTCTTGATGCGCAGATTATTAAATCATAAACTTACTCTCATTGAAACTAATAGGCGTGACTCGTAGCAGTCCGATATCATTGAATTTGTTTTTACGCTGATATTGGGGATGTACAATTATCTCCTCAACTGTCAAATCTTGCACTGGATCATTGCAACCTATATGGTTGCAATCAGTTTTTTTAGATACATCGTATTCTCCTACTCTTACGCCCAATCTACAATAAAAAAACATTTTAGACATGAAAAACATAATCTTAGATTCTTAGATCATAACATTTTAAAATTGTCCGACTGTCTGAAAGACATCGGGTGGAAAAAAGAAAATAATGAGTGCAAAGAGGAAGATCATGAGCCAGGGCCGACAAATCAACAACAAAAATGATGATACGAGTGAAGGAAATGAAAATATTAAGAGGAGGGATACAACAAGAAGTCAAGACATTAGAGAACGACTAGGAGTACCAGATAGGGGGAAATAGGCTAAGGCAAGCTCGAAGCTTTGAATAGATTATGTTGGAAAATGGGCAGCGTGGGCTGAAGCTCAGAGACCAGTAGGCAGATCACCAAAAAGAGTGTATGAAAGTTCGAGCTCAGCATTACAAGAAGAGCTCAGAAGTTGATGACATAATAGTCATAATAAAAGGAGAAGAAGACACAAACACGCTTTTCGTATTAGATATAAATCGTACATCTTTTCTCTCGTTCATTCCATCTCCTTCAAGTCCTTATATTCCATCATATCCATATTCAATACCTATTTTATCTTGTTTTTTATACATTTCTCTACAATCTTGCTCTAATTTGTATGCACTATCTACTCGATACATGACATTAGACATAATTATCGTCTGCAAAATCCAAATCTTTGATGCTTTTTGATGGTTCACACTTGTTTTATTATACAAAAAGTATTCAAACCAGTCAAGCTTTCATAGAAGGTTTCTCTACTCTACTGAAGACTCTTATTGGTCAAGGTCACCGACTAATAATAACGCATATTGGATGCAATCAAGGGTTCGTTGAAGGTGGTTTACTGGAGTTTCAGTCAACATCAACCAAAGACTATCATGAAGAAATCACTGCAGATGTTTTTGAAGAGTATTTTACACAAATGGTCGAATTAATTCCAAATAATGCTGTAATAAGTGGCATTACCATATTGTATTTTGAGCTGAAACAGGGATGTATAGATAACCATTACAGACACCTACTTGTTTTGCATTCGAATTTTAATATTTACTTGTAAAATTCTTAGGATCACTCTGTAAGAGATAATTTTCTCTTTGAATATTCAATGAGGCTACTGTGCTGACAGACATTAAGAAATAAACTATATTTGATCTGAATTTTAAATGTAAAAAGAGGTTTGTAAGATATTTCCATCTTAGACTATTGCTTACCTACCGTGAGAATATATTTAAAACTTACAATTTTGATCTGTCTTCTAAACAATGAGCTGCAGTTAAAATATATCGCGAATTTATTATTGTTCCTCCACATTGAAAGTGTTTTCTATTATCTAAAAAGAAAAAGAACTCTTTAACAAGCAGGCTTAACTGATGCTGATTCGAAAAAATAAGCCTACAAGCCTTGGAATTGATGACACTTGATCGATTAGGTCGCTCCCTATCGACTGAAATGTGTTGTTTATTTTACAAGAATGAGCAAAACTTACCGCTTCCCCTATAACTTAAAAGTGACATCCAAGGATATTCAGTCAAATCGGCATTTTCTCCATTAATAACTCTAAAGGACCCCAAATCAATATAACCACAATCAATCGGTAGTAAATTGAAATTAGGATGCCGACTTATATCATCAGAATCTCGATTTTCCACAGTGAACACAGTAGGTTTTTCTTCTTCGATAATAACTGGTCCAGATGAACAGCAAACTTTATATTCCAGCTTTCTAATACTACATATATAATGTTCGAGTTGTACACGAGCTTTTTCTGATAGAGGACGTTTTACGGATAAAAGAGCTTTCATCATCTCTGGACACATACGTACAGGAATACAGTTTCCTGTTTCTCCGTTCGGAGTTATACATCCTTCATCGTCTATGCGCCATGATAAACCTGAAACAAAAAAAGTGAGTTCGAATAATAACAATGTCAACTATGTAGGTATCTGGAAAGACTACTAGGCATATTTGAAGAGCTTTGAACAATACAGTAATTCAAACAAATGGTTCGATAAAAACTCAAAGTCCAAACCACAATATTTTATTATATTTCACCAAAGAACAAATAAATCGCCACTAGTTTCGGTACATTAATTACCATCATCAGGCTACAATAGAAAGATATGGTACACTTAATATATAAAAAGATCTTATGAAAATTATGTTAAAACTTTAAACAGAAACATAGATATAAAATTTTTAGTATTTTGTAATATAAACGGATGGTCATATAATTGAGAATACCAATTGAGGATGTTGAACCATTTGTTTGGATTTCGTAAAGCCACATTTGAGATATGGATGAGCCTTTGGAGTTAATACAGTAATTAATTAAAAAAAACGAAGGTATTTAAAAAATAAACATCAATAAAATTATATTTTCCATTACTTTATTAGTTTGTTTATTGTGAATAAACACACGCTACAAAATAAATTGCAAATTTAGTATTATTTAAATAATTTCAGATACAAAACAAACAATTCATCAGAAGAGATTTGTTATTTTTGCAGACATGTAACAATATTTCGGTGTATAATAATAATAAATAAAAACAAAAATATTTGTGATGCTGCAAAAGGTGTCCATGGTCCATTGATAGGCTTTTGCAAATCGGTGACAGATTCTTTCAAAAAGGCACTGTGATAGAAAAAAGTTTGGAAGGAAAGGTTCCTGAGATATTTCCAAGGATGTATATTTATCAATTTTTGATTTTCAGCTGTACTTACTTCCTATATTTTGGAAAATAGTAAAAAACGTTTCTCACTCTTCTGAATCGTTTTTAATTTTACTTAATTTTCCGTTCTCATAATTTATTTTCAACTTACTGAGTTTAATAACCTTTGTTGACAAATAATTTATTAAAATATTGGTTAACAGAAACGAAAGTACAATTTCTTTTGCATCTTCTTATATAAACTACATATACAGGGTGTTTCCAAATGACAGTTACAACGTTCGCACATGTAACAGGAACTAATTTATGAAACAGCAATGCATCTAAAACATTCGGAGTAGATTGTTGAAAATATTTGTCCAAACTTGTGATTTTATTAAAAAAAAAAACAGAATCCATGCAGCTACAGCAAATATTTCCGGCGATCGCCAGTCTTTCCAAGGTATGCGATTTTCAATAAGAAAACGTTGCAAATTATGTATAAATGTAAGTGGACAAAATTTTGAACATCTCTTGTAATTTGTTGGTTGCTTAATTCTTTTAAATAAAGTCCCAAGTTTGGACAAATATTTTCAAAAATATTCTCCGAATGTTTTAGATGCATAGCTGTTCCATAAATTAGTTTTTGTTACATATTCCAACCATAAGAACTTGGTAGTTATTGAAAAAAACACAAGAAACATTTTTTTTATTAATTATTAAAAAGTGATCTTGCAGACTTCATGAAATCATTAAATATCTTGAAAACTACAAATTTTTTGACATGTAAAGGTCACTCGTTTTTCACGTAAAAATCATTGAGGAATACAAAATTGAATAAAAATTGCTTCAAAAGTCAGTGGCGTAAAAAATGGAAGGGGAGTAGTAACTTATTCTTGGAAATCTACACCACTGAATCAAAAATTGAAAAATATTTTTTTATCAAAATATGCCCTTTTACATTCAAAAAGAACCTGCCAAATGTCAAATCAATGTATCCATCCATTTTAAAGTTATCGTGTTAAAACATTTAATTTTTCAACACTTTAAAACCCTGTACTTCGAAAAGTAAATGTGATGGACCCCTTAATCCTTATATCATTTTGTCCAATTTTACGAGAGGAATCTACATGTAAACGTTGTAAGTGTCATTTGAAAACACACTATTTTTATTTAGGAACATAATCACTATGTTAAACTTTTAAATATTTTCAACGTTTACTTCATTCCAATAATCAATTCGAGATTGTCAGTCGATATAAATAAACCTGTGGCAACAATCAAGTCTATAAAAATAATAATACTCACTTTGACCGCTGGAGCCAACTACCGTAACTATGAAAACGAACAATGAAATATAACTTAGGAAACTACATCTCAACATCATGTTTTTGTTCTCATTCAAAAATTACACTTCACTTAGTTGCATATTCTGTGGTCTGGTAAAGATTGAAGTCAACATTTTCGCCTTACAAAATGTTTTTATTAATGTTTGTAGTTTGACATTCTATTATAGCATATGATGAAAATCATTCCACCACAGGAAAATTAGTTACGCAAAAACGAGCTACACAAAAAAAGTTAGGAGTTTAAAAGTGTGTCGTACTCCCAGGCATTATTTGCAAAGATTGTATTTCAATGAGAATGAGAGGTTATCAAACTGTTGGGGTGACTCGACTGGAGTCAACATAGGTGCAACAATTTGAGACCCCAAAGAAATCAGTCACAGTGGAATCAGTCCACGTAATTCTGTGTAGGTATCCAAATAGTTATTTACGTTACTAGTTATGAAAAGAGCGATATTGTTCAACAAGCGTAATATTTGCCAAAACGAGCGCTAGCGAGTTTTGCAAATTATGCGAGTTGAAAAATGTCGCTCTCTTCATAACGTGTTTACGTACGTTTTAACTAATTCCGCGCTTCTATAATATTTAATAAAATCTTCAATTACAATGGTAATATTAAAGTGGATTCAAATGGTGTTAGAAGTATTGTTACTATGAAGTATTCGCCCAGAAAATTGATTTAGTTTAAAAAAAGGTAGAACGTGTCGCGGGACACACGGTAGGAACTTTAGTTCCTTTTAAGCAAAAGTTATGTAATACATCTGACGTTATAGATAAACAATTTGCATATTCTTTGCTGGTTGAGTAGTAAGCACACCAGACTCTCACGCTGTAGACCCGGATTCGATTCCCCGCGAGGAATTTTTTTTATTGTTAATTTTAATTTTAAATAATCATTCTGCTTGATATTAATAACGACAACAGGTAGACGTTTGAAATATTTAGCAGAATATTCATTATTATAGATAATGGTACGGTACCCTCCATGAGGGAGTCCGACTGGCAACATCTACTTATAACAGCATCGTATATTTAATAAAGGAAACCGTAGCATTATACAAATTGGACATTCGTTTACCACAAAATTAATGGAAACATAAAATTGAATTATTAAATTTTTAATTTGAAGTTATATTACAGTTTATAGAAATTTTTATTTTCTAGATTTTTTCCTAAGTGGGTCGTAGAAAAAATATGCTGCTCGACTCGTGTGGATTGTCCATATCGCACTTGAACGATTGAGCACTCCGCCTACGGCGTCGTGCTCCATCTTCGTCCTCGTGCGATTTGGCCATCATCAAGTAGATCACTAGCACTGCGAATACCAGCTTTGCATAGAATTTCAATATAGCATCAGTGGTTCAGTGGTTAGAATGCTCGCATTGCACGAAGGGCGGCCCGGGTTCGAATCCGGGTAGGAGCATATTTATTATTATGAATCGCTGCTTCGTAAACGAGAGAGAGAGACTAAGGAGGCACAAGCACGCAAAAGCAAGGCACATAACGAAGCAATGTAACATAACGTATCGTAACGTAACGCGTAACGGTCAGATCTTTTGCGTCGCAACCCCTGGTCGCTCAAACATAACCTGGCGTAAAGAACTAAAGTTCCAATAACTGTGTCCTCAATAATGTTGTTTTCAATGTTTATAGATAAATCTTAAAATACTATAGAATTGAAATAATGTGGTAATTGTCAGTTTAAATAATGAAATAATTGTCAATTTTGTACATTACCTAATTAATAAATTATTCTATGAAACTTAAACAGTTACGTAAAGTCTTTACATAACTACTTTTCATAACTGATATATGAAGTTTATGAAAAATGTGACGTCACGTAGAAGGAGTGATTTTAAGTGTTACATTTGATAGCGGAATTAGATATAATAATAAATCAACACAGAATAAGTACAACAATTTCAGAAATGTAATATGCACAGAAAAGATGGTAAGAAATATAAAGAATGAATTATTAAAACCTTATGGATTTCAACGGTGAAACAGATTCAGAAATGTTTTGATTTTTTTTTATAGCATTCATTATCTCTCCCTCTTCTCAAATATAACTCGTGCTACGATTAAATATCAAAGATACCACTTGTTAGAGCCATCAGCTTTACTCAGCCTATCATCGATAATAGTCGTGGTGTGTATTTGTGGTGGAATGAATTCGCGATTTGGGGTCAACAGGTTAATTTTCATTTACGTCGAAGTCACTTTGCAAAAAAAGCAGGAGACTTGTTAAATACGGTTTTAGATTATGCTACCGTGTTAGCTCAAAATTTCCTCTGTAATGTAAATAGAACTGAATAAATGTATATATGTATTTATATTGGGGTGAAATTCATTTAAAAGATCCATTAATTGTGCCCATGGGCTAAAACATAAGTCAAACCTCGAAATTATCATTTACCCATTACAAGTACAGCTACTTTTTGTTAACAGTTACCATTATCAGGATCTAAAAGGAAAGAAAAAAATCAATACTTAATATGAAGATCCCGTAAAATGAAAATGCTAATTTATTAATAAGTTGCTTAATATAACCAGTACGTACTGCAGTGAATCGATTGTGGTGCGATTTAGCGACATGAGTAGAAATTAGGTAAGTATGAGGTAGACATCTACATTTCACTCACTTAATAATGTCAATGCTGCGCCATGTTTCAATGATAAACTATGAATGAGACATTCCAAGCTGACCCCACCATGAAAATTTACAGTCGAATACGTTTTCACTTTCCTATTTTTTTTATTAATGTACCTTTTATGTCCTTTATTGATTTATCACGTATTTATATTTTATTTGTGGTGGAATAAACTGCAATATAATTAATTTTTATTAAGCAGCTGAATTAAGTAGGGATTTAACAGATAGTTTCTGTAAAATTTTGAATAATTATCAGTGAGTAGTACCTAATGGTTATTTATAAAAAAATTATTGTACCTGGCCCTGAAAGAACGAAACGTAGTCATGAAAATTCAAAAACTTATGGGAGATAATAGGATCGATTATTGTCGAATACATTCGCAAGAAGAAAGAATATCTTTTTAGCATCATTGTATCGCTGCTTAAATTGTACAATTTTCATCCCAAATAACTGACTGTGAGATTTCTGTTATAATGGGAATAAAATTTTTGTTAAAGTTGTATCATTTCAATATCGTGTTTCTACTAGTATTTTTTTCCATGCTTCTAGATGATTCTGGTCGTGAGACAGTCTGTAAACTTTTGGTCATCGATTGTTACCATTGCTTGAAACAATGTTTTTGTTTCATGAATAAAAATAATGTTTCCATTATTTTGGTTATTGATGCTTTTGAAATTTTATCATAATCTGCATTGGCACCCCCCAAAGTCTTATTAAATCAGGATCTGACTTCCATTTAGGTATTTGTTACTTCACATGGCGTCAATAGAGAGAAATTTATTGAAATGTATTTCAATATTTTCAAAATAAATGTTTCATTCTATTAAAACTATAATGTGCCTTTTAGTCTCAAGGTCGTCTTGTTGTATACTGAAAGTAGAGTGACAAAAAGTCAGAATAATGAAAAAACAATCAGGATAGATAAACAATATCGAATGGACATTGGAAATTTTCAAAATAATCATCTTTTTGATTGATATTTTTTTGTAGGGAAGGAAATTATAGAAAATATTACAAAGTAAATCTATGAATAAAAATAATGAAATATCATAATTTATTTAGTGCCTTCCCAACAGGTGGGGAGATTTTTGCAATTAAATATTAAATTCTTGAGAGTCAAATTCAATAAGATAATTCTACTTTAGAACTTAAATAAATTAGCCTTCAAGAACTACCTTGCTATAAATTTATTCATTGCATTCCACAAAACTAAATATGAACGCTTAAGGAAAATACAGAGTAGGCCTCGCGTATCGTATAATATTTTTAATTTGTTTAAATAATATAAGATGTTTTTTGTTAAAGTTAACTTCATTTTCCAACTATTTCTACATAATAAAATATCAAACTATTGTGAATTATGTTCATTTTCGAATTTTTACATAAAGTGTTATAATGTAAAAATGTGTTTTTTTTTAAGAAGGTAGATTCCATTTTTAAGCCAGGCGCGTAACGTGTATGAGGGGGCACGCAGTGCGTAAGGGACTGAGAGTTTAGGGGGCCCTAGTAACACATTAACAGATTTAAATCCAAACATGTCAGTGCGCCAGTTTTCTGACTAACTTCTCTCGAAATATAGGGTTTAGAAAGTGAATTTTCCCATGTTATTGTTAAAGCTACTGGTCACAGTTGCTAACTTAAGGGACATGATTGATTTCTTTGCAAACATTAAAGCCAGAAAAATAGAATTTGAAATAAGTATTTTTGGTTAGGTAAGTTAATTTTTGTAATTATTCTTTATATGATTTTATGTTATACAAAATTTCAATAACTTTCTTATTATTAATCTATATTATTAAAGCCCTAATAGACTATGAGCTCATGGGGAAAAAGTGTCGCGATTTGAAACAGCAGCAAACCCATTCAGAACGATAGTACATCATCCCACCATCAGTTCCATCACTAAGGCGTACATTTTCTATTGTGCAGAAAAGCGCAGTGGAAAACTGAACATTTCATTTTCCACCCCCTGAAACCGTGATGTGAAACTGTACGCCGTTTGTTACATTTGATAGTAGAATCATAGGAGATCGGTCCAGACTCTATGACGTTCAAAAATAATTTTGGAAAATAAACAATTTCCCACGGCTTTTCACACAACTTTTTTGTACGGCACTCCTGTCAAATCTTTATTTATATGTTGTATAATCTACAGAAACCAATGCCGTACAGTTTGATTCTTGATATTCCGAACGATTATTTTTAAACGTCATAGAGTCTGGACCGATCTCCTATAATTCTACTATCAAATGTAATAAACGGCGTACAGTTTCATATTACGGTTTCAGGGGGTGAAAAATAAAATGTTCAGTTTTCCACTGCGCTTTTCTTCACAAGAGAAAATGTACGCCATAGTGCTGGAGCTGATGAAGGCATAATAAACTATCGTTCTGAATGAGTTTGCTGCTGTTTCAAATCGCGACACTTTTTTCCCCATGGGCTCATAGTCTATAACAACAAATCAAGCATGCATTCTGCTGTGGTGAATGTGTACTGTACGGGGGGGGGCTCTTAGCGGAAAGTTTTGCGTAAGGGCCGCAAATTTCTAGTTAGGTTTTAGCTAAGAAATTGTTTATTTTTTAACAGTCGCTGTGAAGTAGTAAATAATTTAGACTTAGTATGTATAACTTTTTAGAACTTGTTTGAGCGTCGCGACGCAAAAGATCTGACCGTTACGTTACATTACGTTATGTTACGTGGCTTCGTTATGTGCCTTGCTTGCGTGCGTGTGCTCTCTCCCGAGTCTCTCTCTCGTTTACGAAGCAGCGATTCATATGATTCGGCCGGGAATCGAACCCAGGTCGCCCGCGTGGAAGGCGAGCTTTCTACCACTGAACCACCGATGCTATATTAAAATTCTATGCAAAGCTGGTATTCGCAGTGCTGGTGATCTCCTTGAATTTGTTCGGATAAATTTTTATTATTATTTCCATAATTTTTTTGCGCGATTGATCTTTTTTGTTTATTTACAGCATCGGTTGTCAGGACGGTAGGTTTTGTATACTGGTTTCTAAGTTTATCACGTCGGTAAGTGATTTACTTACCGCTCAGACGTCGAAAAGTAATAAATAAAATAAATAAAAAAAACGATTTCACCAAAATGCAAAATATATTTTAAACTGATCGAGAAGTATAAATGTCACTTGTGACATTTCGTTCAATTCGAATAAATTTAAATTATTTTATTCGGAATTTTTTTCAATACGATCGCGTAAAAAATGGTATAAGCATCTCGAACGTTAAGGGTAATTACAAATTACAACGTTTGCATGTAGATTCCTCTCGTAAAATTTGACAAAATGATATGAGGATTAAGGGAGCACATTAACTTTTCGAAATACAGGGTGTTGAAATTTTGAGAACTTGAATGTCTTAATTCGATAACTTTAAAATGGATGGATAAATTGATTTGACATTTGGCAGGTTGTTTTTAAATGTAAAAGGGCATATTTTGATAGAAATAGTAGTTTGTGCAACTAGTGTGTGGATATGATGGACATATCGCACGAGGACGAAGTTTGAGCACGACGCCGTAGGCGGAGTGCTCCATCGTTCAAGTGCGATATGGACAATCCACACGAGTCGAACAGCATATTTTTTCTATGACCCACTTGAGAAAAAATCTAGAAAATAAAAATTTTTATAAACTGTAATATAACTTCAAATTGAAAATTTAACAATTCAATTTTATGTTTTCACTAATTTTTTTGTGGTAAGCGTACAGTTCTTGAATGTCCAATTTGTATAATGCTACGGTTTCCCTTTTTAAATATACGATGCTGTTAGAAGTAGATGTTGCCAGTCGGACTCCCTCATGAAGGGTACCGTACCATTATCTATAATAATGAATATTCTGCTAAATATTTCAAACGTCTACCTGTCGTCGTTATTAATATCAAGCAGGATAATTATTTAAGATTAAAATTAACAATAAAAAAAACTTCCTCACGGGGAATCGAACCCGGAACTACCGCGTGAGAGTCTGGTTTGCTCACTACTCAACCACCGAGTCATATGCAAATTGTTTATCTACAACGTCAGATGTATTACATAATTTTTGCTTAAAAGGATCCAAAGTTCCTACCGTGTGTCCCGCGACACGTTCTACCTTTTTTTATTTTCATTTAGTTTAGTTAGTTTTTGTCGAAACAGAAGCAATAATTCAAAAATAGAAAACGCGACACTAAATTTGCCAACAACGTATTCAACTAAAATGACAGATGCTCCAATAACATTCGGCTAATCATACGTGATCTTTACAAATATCGATGTTTGCATCAAATTAAATTACCCAATTTGAAGAGTCATTTAGGGATATTTATAAATAAAACGATTTAATAATTCGTTTTGAAATCTCTATCCCCTGATAATACAACAAAATAATAATAAAAATACAAAAAAATTTGAAAATTATAAAATTTCCCATACTTCTCTTCAAAGTTAATTTAAAATTTCCAGGAAATCTTCTTTGGGCTAGGCCGGCTATGTCGGGACATTATTTTTACATTATAAAAATCTGATCAATGTCATGGGCTAATTCATTAGTTCAATAACACTCATAATTAGAAGAAAGGTATTTTGAAGTACTGCAAAAAGTCATATACTGGTTGTATGTAGGTAGTTGGAATGTTTTCCTAGCGAGTACAATATTGTGCAAGCAAACACTGAAATAATAATAATTATAATTCGCTATCAAGTCGTTGTCAATAGTTGGTAAGTTGGATATTTTATATGGAAAAAAATTGTTTTCCATTAATTTTATGAATATATCAATTTATATAAAACCGTCCAATAATTTTTATAAACTTTTTATAGAAACAAAATTTTCACTGTAAAAATAGGAAGAAGAGTTTAAAATTTACTTTTAATATTTGAGTTTTAATAAAAACTTATTTTTCTTTATGCAAAAAATAGCATTCTTCAAAGAAAAAAAACTGTCAAATCTAAAAAACCTCATTTTAAATCGGTAAATCAAAAATATGCTGTATCATCGATTCCCACTTTAAATGCTTTAAAATTCCATGGATACGATTCTTTAATTGCGGCTGGCTTTGGTGGGTTTGTATTGGGTATTTTTATTCATAATTATATGGTCTTTAAAAATGCTGCTAATTTTACATGACATTTGAACAATATTGATGCTCTTATCTAATATATTAAGTTTCCACCATACCACATAAATTTTAAAATGATAAATTTCTGTGAAAAATTAACAAAATAAAAATTGTGAAGCCCAGTGTTATTTCAAACAGGCCCATTTTTTTGTAAAAATGTTGAATTCATTAAAAATCATGACAATGACGATATTTTGAGAGACAATAAAATTGCCCAGTATGTAATTTTGTTGGATACATTTCAAGTAATAAATGTACAGGATCATATCATTTAAAAAGAGTTCTAGAAAGTTTTTTCGGATAAAATAAGCACTAGATTTTGCAGTTTCTGTTCACTCTGTATAACAGTATGAAAAACCAATAATTTACATTTTCAAATACTTTCTGACCATCTCCATAGCTGGGTTGAGACATGTCCATTAAATTATTGTCTTAGGAACATATTTTTTGTGGTCACAGAAGTATTGACCTTAAAATTTGCCATGGAACCTTTTCAAAACCATTTACAGCTTGAATTATTTTTTTTTAGAATATTTTCACTGAATACCTACTCATATTATATATTCTTATTTCAATGTTTCGGTTAGGTTCCAGCGACCATTATCAAGAATAATTGAATTTTTAAGACATGTTTATTGTTGTTAATAGTTATAGCAATGTTTCTTATTCATTCAGGTTCAAAATCCTTTTTAAATCTTAGCTAGAAATCTAGATAATTTTTTTTTTTATTTCAGTTGAACTAAATACCAAAAAAAAATGGATTCAAAATGGATGATTGCAGCATTTCTATGTTTTAATATGTTCATATTTTGCAACACAAGTAAATTAGTTTCAGTCGTGACAGTGAGTAAACATTTTTTATTTAAGCATTACGAACCTTAGGTGGATTCATGCAAGAAAATATTAAAACTGATATTAATTTAAAACTAAAACTAAGAAGATAAAACCATGTTATTTTTCAATTTAAATATTATTTTCTTAGTTTCTTGCATGAACATCTACATTACACGTACATGTTCATGCAAGAAACTAAGAAATTGGGATTTAAATTAAAAACTAATATTCTAAGAGTTCATCTATACCTCAAATGTGGTTAGAATCCAAATAAAGGGTTTAATGAAACTCAAAGTCAAACCACAGTATATATATATTTTTTTTAATCCAAATTAATCTAAAATAATGAATCTGTACTATAAATAAGACAAAAGTTATGAGAAGTTGAATATTACAAAATTTTTTAAATATTAATAAACAAATTGTAAAATGTTATACACGTAACTTTTACAATTTGTTTATTATTTGAAAAAATTTGTAATATTTACTTTTGTATTATTTATTTTAGATTAATTTTCTCTATTAATTATTTAACTTTATTGTAAAATATTATTTGATCGCAGCTTTGTTACATCAATTTCATTGCCTTTTTAGATCTTTACAATAGGGTACCATTTTCTATTTGTTACAGCCTGATGATGGTAATTGTTACCGAAACTAGTTGCAAGTTTTGAGTCCCAACGGACATTAAATATATTGTGGTTTGACTTTGAGTTTCATTGAACCCTTTATTTAAAAACTAACATGGTTTCATCTCCTTAGTTTTAGTTTTAAGTTAATTTTAGTTTTAATTTTTTTTGTATGAATCCACCTTCAGTTGATATCTTTCTATACATGATATTTTGTTACCTACTTTGATACTTCATATCAAATCAAGCTTTTCTAAACAAAATTTTAACGAATAAATAAATTATCCTTTGTTGATATCCAACTAACTTCACAATAGTTCAATTGTCACAATTTTTTTTGCAGATATTTCGTCATGGAATGCGAGCACCAAATTTTTTATATGAAACAGATCCTTACAAAGAAATTGCTTCGGAAATTTGGCCAGAAGGTTTTGCACAGCTAACCAATGTAAGACACTGTGAATTTTTTAATCTCTATTTTTAAAAATGTTTTATTTTCAGACGGGCAAAAAACAACATTACGAATTTGGCCAATGGCTTCGTGATAGATATAGACACTTTGTGCCAGAAAATTACTCAAACAAATTTTTATACGTATTGTCTTCCAACGTTGACAGATGTTTAATGTCGGTATCTGCAAATTTGGCAGGTCTTTTTCCTCCTAAGGGATTCCAGGTTTGGAATGAAAATATACTTTGGCAACCCATACCTATCCACACAAGACCAGAAGCTGAAGACGCTTTACTTTTTAATGGAAAACCATGTCCGAAGCATTTCAGACTCTTACAGGTAATTTTTTCTAATTGTGCGTTTATTAATTTTTTCTGCAGCCGT
>CAJUYI010000008.1:698916-720624 GCA_910591695.1 Galerucella pusilla | reverse complement strand
ATCTATTATTTTCAAATATTCTATCTGCTAACGGCTGCAGAAAAAATATTGTACGTAACGCTACCCGCAAGAGATTTTACGGGACTCGCCCTGGAAACTGCCTACTTATCCCGTAAAATATCACTTTCGTTACGTAAATTATTATTTTTTACATTGAATTTATTTTTCAGGAGTTTTACGAATCTGACAAATATCAGGAATATTTCAAAGATCGTAAGTTTATCTTTGACTACACAAGCAACTACACAGGAATGGATATCGCTTCTACCAATATTTTTACTGCTATACACGATATTTTAACAATAGAATCCGAGCATGAGCTTTTATTGCCCGACTGGGCGAAAATAATCTATCCACAACATACTCTACCAATAGCGCAATACGGTTTCTCCATTCCTTCATCAACCCCTGAGTTGGCAAGATTAAAATCAGGTAATTAACTAGAGTTTAACATTTATTAATTTATTTTAAAAGTTAAATTTAAAAATAAAGATATATTTTTTGTTTTAGGTCCACTAGTTGACTACGTAACCACTTTTATGGAAAATGCGGTGTCCAAGCCTGAAACAGCCCAAAAGTTTTTGATGATGTCTGGACATGACACCACCTTAACCGACTTATTAACAGCTTTAAATATATTCGATAATTCTTGGCCTGAATATGCTTCTTCAGTCATATTTGAGCTCAGAGAAAATGAAGAAGAACAGAATTTTGTCAATATTTATTTCAAAAACAGCACCGCTCTATATCAACTGCAACTACCCACATGTACTTTCGATTGCCAATTGAGTGAGTTCCAGAAAATTATCGAGCCTATAAGAGTTAACCTAACTAAATGGGAGGAAGAATGCACTCTAGGAGAGGAAAATGTGATCATGCCAACAGATCCAAGACTTGGATAGCGTCTTTTTGTATGTGTTTGGAAATTGGTATTTATTAATGTTTGAAATTTTTTAAATTTGTGATTGTGTAAACCATTTTTAATTGTGATTTTTATATTATATTTATTATAACAAACGTAAATAATAAATTATATCTTATTTTGAATATATATTTGTCTTATTTAAAACCATATCAGGAAACCCACAACAATTTCTAATTTTGATTTCTGAAAGTTGCTCGTTCTGTATTCATTTACATACCGAAAGTTTTTATTTATTTATTAATAAACGGGATCACACCCTTGTAGAAAACATTTATAAATAAAAATAAGTATAGAACTATACAATTTAGTTGGTAGTTACAAATTTTAACAAAAACATCAGAAATACACCATTACTATAATAAGATACGATAAAATGACACATAGTAGTAATTGACATACTAAACACCAAAATAATAAAATAAAATGATAATAATATAAAATAATAAACATTAGCTCATTAAAACTCTTAAATTACTTTTGAAATTATTCAATGAAACTCCAGTAAAGTTATGCCCCAAATCACAAAATGAATTTTTTGCGCGATCGATCTTTTTTGTTTATTTGCAGCATCGGTTGTCAGGTTGATAGGTTGTGTTTACTGGTTTACTTACCGTTCAGACGTCGGTAAGTAAACTACATATATTTAAGTGGTCCTAAATAATATATTACTTCATTCATTACACAAGAGAAACAAAAAATAAGAAGATTGACATTTTTTAATGAACAGAATCGAACAGAACAATATAAAAAGTAATAAATAGCATGAAAACAATTTCACCAAAATGCAAATTATATTTTAAACTGATCGAGAAGTATAAATTTCACTTTTGACATTTCGTTCATTTCGAAGATATTTAAATTATTTCGAATACAATATACTATACTGACCGTGCAAGCCGTGAAACCGAGCAATGGTAACCATAATTGGTACTGTAAAAGGGAACTTCCAAAAGGTTGTTACTACGAGTGACTACTGGAATTTTAAAGGAAAACAACGCAAGAAGTTCTAGACACGAGATGGTGCCCGAGATCAACTTGAATAGTACAGTAAGTTCCGTGTAGGTTCTTTTATTTTTCAAAGACATTATGTTGCGTTTTGAGTGTTCCATTTAGTGAAAGTGACAGTTCCGTACTGCAAAACACTTTCGGGACGCTTTTTGATTGTTCCATGTAGTGAAAGTGACAGTTCCATACTGCAAAAAAATTTCGGGACGCTCTGGTAGCGATATAGGTACATATTGCATTTGGATCAAATCCAATGATTATTAATAAAATGGTCCTGGAGGTACAATCAACATTACTTTATAATAAATAGTTAATAAATTAATATTGACATTGCAAATATCATTAAGAACATTATATTGTTCAATAAATAAAATGTTTATAATTATTCTCGATTATTTACTTTCTTTCCTCAGTGTAATTGAAAAAGTTTCAGTTTCAGTTTCAGTCCTTGGCATACAAATAACTATTTCAAACATACAGTGTAGCTACAATTGAGGAGAAAAGTGGGAAAAATGTCATTTCAATTGTAAGACTATAAAATCTAGCAGTTTTTGAGAACTTTGAATATTTTTTCACGTGGTGTTTTGGAACAAGCAAAGAAGAACAATCAAGATTGACATTTTTGGAAGCTAAAATGTTTTCTGGGGTACCCAAACCATGTGAATGTTTCCAGAATCAGAGACAACCATACTTTGGGGTATATCAAGTGAAATAAGTAGCTCCAAACGTTATATGATGAAGTAAAATTAAAATCTTTATTTTGAAAATGTTTATAAATCTATGTAGGTACGTAAAGGAGCCACGCCAGAATATAGATAATACAGAATACACAAAGTTGTATTTGGGGTTACATAGCGCTCCTACCTAGTTTTAGGATTTATTTCGTCTATCTTGACGGAAAACCAATCCTATGAAAGTGTTTAGCGGTCCAAGTGTGGAATAGTTATTTAACGAACAAGTGTATTAATGAGGGCCATTAACAATCGAGATAATTTTACGCACCAGCAGAGCGAGTGCGTTAATGTTCGAGATTGTTAATTGCCCTTTTAATACTCGTGTTAGTTACAAAGCTTTTCCGTCGACTGTATCAGTTCCATTCGTTTGTCTGAAAATTTAAAAACTAAAAATATTTATTTGTCTTATAGGTAAGTACTGTCATAAATAAATAATGACCTTGAAATGTCACAGAGAAGGTCGCTGGCTTCGTTTTTCTTAAATTCTTTTTTGGATGTAGTAACACTAATAATTATCTTCTGTAAGTTCCTTGTGGCATTACTTATTCTTTTTTTTTCATATTTTTTCGTTGTGTCAGATAGGGACCAAAAATTATTTTATTAATTTTATTACTAGTTAATCTTGACAACGGTAGCTAGAACGCTAGCGAACCGTCGAAATAAAAAATAAAAAACATTTTTGTGGTTTGATTCCCAAAAGAATAAGAAAAAACTAATAATTATTATAATTTTGTAGAATAATAAAACGATTGGTAAGTCGAAAACTAGAAGTATTATATACTAGGATTCATTTTTTGAAGACGTCATTGTATGTTTGGTTGCCTACACCACATATGTGCGTTGGGTTGCCTGCAAAAAATCGTTGAGTAATGTAGGTAAATCACATAATCGTTGGGTAAATCATGCATTAATGGGGGTCTTTAACGTATGATTTTGTCTAATTTTGAGAACGTCAGGGAATGTCAAAGTTTTTTTTATATTTTCCCATTTTTTGGTTTATGTCAGAGATGAGAAGAATATTCGAAGTCTGTTCTAGCACTCTAGGCAGCGCACTGCTATATGGCTCCTTGTTCCATCTTGTTGAAACCATTGTATGCGCAACTGTAGATTTCGTGATTGGCAAAAGCTCCTCATAATATCCTCTATAAAAGGTACAACCATTTTCTCTCTATAACGCTCTTAGTTGACAGTAAGTGGATTCTGATTCTCGTTTTTGCGACCATTTCCGTTAGAGCGAAAATAATGCTCTACCAAAAACACTTCTTCTCCCGTTATTAGGAGCATTTTTAAATCAAATTGGTACCTAAGGTTTAGTACTGTTGAAGTGATATTTTAGTCCCTCGGGCTCGGATAGAGGGCTTCAAACCTTCAAGTAAGAAGTCTTATCATGCGGGTCATACGATTCTTTTATTGAGTTTAATCATAACTTCCAAATAAAATCCTTAAGTTGAATGCAATTTTGACGGGAGTAATTTGTTACCCTTGTATTTGAATAAATATAATACTAATAACAATAAAGCAACCAATTAACAAGTAAATTTGGAAAAATGTTTCTATTTGAAATTCTATAAAATTTATAGTAAGTCATTACATTTCTTCGCTTTAAATTAATCATCATCAGAAAATGAAATATCTGAGGGACTGTCTTCTTCCCCTAAATTGATACTAAGTGGTTCGACCGTTTTCTCCAGTAAACTATCCAATTGCCACATTTTTTCCTCCTCCTTTATTACATGCTCTATACATCTTTGCCACTTCCCCGCGTTGACTTCTTGAAGCGCTTCTTCAAAGAGTTTTTGAACATCACTCATTTTATAAGTAGTATTTTTTCTAGCCACATAACCTTTCACATGAGCCCATACCAGTTCGATCGGATTTAATTCGCAATGGTAGGGGGGGAGCCGAAGCACTATTATATTTTGTTTTTTGGCCATTTCGTCAACAACATATTTTTGAAACCGATGTTTATGGGTGTTTACAATTGATAGCAGCTCCTTTTTAACCATATTGTCCTCAAATTGTATTTGTTTCTCCACAAGCCACTCGATAATTTTTGCTTTTCGCCAAGCAGTTGTAGGCATCTTCTCCAATCTTCTGGAGTGATACGGAGCGTTATCTAACACAATGACGGAGCCAGGTGGAATCAGCTCTATCATTTGTTCGAAATACTCCTCAAAAACATCAGCATTCATATTCTCGTGGTAATCGCCTGTACGAACTGATTGGAATGATAATAGTCCACCTTCTAAAAAGCCATTGGAGCTACCGATGTGAGTTATAATTAATCGTTTTCCTTTTCCAGAGGGCGGATTTATTCCTGTTGATAGACCGTCTAAAAATGCTTGCCGGTGAGAAGTCACATTTTTGTCTGTCCATATTTTTCCAACTGTGTAGCCTTCGTTTAGCCATGTTTCGTCCAAATAGGAAATTGTTTTGTTTTCATTGCGAAATTGTCTTATTTTTCTCAAATAATTACGTCTCCAACACACTATTTCATCTTTTTCGAGCAAATGAGACTTCCGACTATGTTTTTCCCATCTAAAATTCATTTCTCTTAGAACTTTCCATAGTTTATCTCTCTTGATTGCAGGAAAGTCTTCTTTTACTGCCCCTAAAACTCTCCTTATTGAAATAGAATGAATGCACCTTTCGTCTTATGATGGCCTTTTCGTCCTCATCGATCGGTATTGCTCGCCTTCCTGGAGATGGTTTTGGTGGCGTCACGGTTCCTGTCTTTTCTTCCCGCATCAGCCTGTAGATGGTTGCTTTTCCAATACCTGTCATCTTTGAACAAAATTCCACTGTAGAATCGATAGTTATAGTTTTCAGCAATTCTAAAAAGTCTTTCACCTGCGAAGTTTTTATTTAAATGTCAGTTATGTCACTTTAACAAATCAAAATGACAATATGAATATTAAGAAGCAATTTTCCGGTATTTTGCATACTCAAGCAAAAAAAAAGGTACTTAATCGGATAGATTATTTCGAAAATGAGTGAAAAAGTGGAAATTCGTCAACCAGTGTGCGGGAAACATCAACCATCATTATTTTCTCCGAGTATATCTGCAATCTCACATTTTGGTAGCCTCTGTGTGTTCTGATTTGATACATAGTTACCTTTGAACCCGCCCGATAAGAGCGCTTTTGACTATAGCTCTGTTGAAAAATAGGTTTCCAATATTCATTGAAAATCTGAGTTATGTTGTTTTTTAAGAACTTTTGGTTGTGAAACACCCTGTATAACATCGTAAAACTCAATAAACATATAAAACAAGCAGGGCGCCTCTCTGAACCGCGTTGCCGCCTGTCGAATGTAAACATCTTAGGTAAGGCAAATAAAGCATTTTCGACATTATTCAAACATCGAAGAATGTCTAAAGTACCGACGAAGAACCGGATATAGTTTGGCACTTTTAGAACTTCACACGCTTATGTTCGAAGGGCCAAATACAAAGTTGGGCGGTCTTTTTGAACTTTGCTTTTTCGAAGAAGTGTTTTTTAAAGAGGTTTCTATACGAAAAACGAGAAAAATATATTCTGGAAAAATTTAAATATACTTTCGGGAAATTAGGATGGAATAGTTCAGTCGCTTTTATATCGCTGATATGATTATACAGTTATAGTCTATTTTTATGTACGAGGGAGTAACAAAACTTAAATATTATTACAGAATAATCTGCATATTTTCTTAGATTTTCATAAATGTAGGTATAATCTGGAATAATACAAGTATTCGGTCTTTTATTATTCTTTTATAATCATTATTCTTTTATAATCAAGCTGTACAGAACCATAGATAAAAGTTTGGAAAGGCCAAAAGCTTTGTGTATGTATTAAAGTTTATTATAGCCATATCATAAGATTATTTTCAATAAGTACCTATTTGTCAATGGAGGGATGAAATTTTGTTTTATTTAATTTCAAGAATATCTTAACAAATGGAACTATAAGTAGATAAATACCTTTATTCCCAACAAATTTCACCGAAAATACAATTGTCGGTTTTTCAATTTAGTAAGGAGGTCCAAGTTGGTATTCAATTGTTTTAAATCATTTACAGACAAACATTTATGTAAAAGTTTTGTTGAAACAGTAGAACTAGTTAGTAGTACGCTGGGTGTTGAGAAAATTAGGATTTACAGAGTTATTGAAGAAGAGAAATGTGGCGAGTTTCAAACAACACTTGAAGCTTCAGGAAAACCAAAATTTCAAATAGAAAATCATTTGAAAGAAAGACTTCGAAGGAAAGTGCTTGCGTTCTTTTTTTTCCAAAAGTGGACAAAGCTCTTGCTACGGTATTTCGTAAATTTTGTGTAAAGATCCGATAAACACATTTTAGATAGGGGATTATTGAATTCCAATACACTTATACCGTAATGGTTAACAAAAACTCCAATAAATAATAAGGATGAGACATTATGATATTGTCCTAAACCAAATTTGATTACATTCTGCTGTGTGCTGTGTGCTGTTTGTAGCTGTTAGCTACACATTTCTCTTCATTTAAAGCACTTTCTTCAATTTTTCGTTTTTTACCATTTCCTTCTTTTATAATGGTTTGATTTCCACTGAAAATGAAAGGGTCTAAATGAAAATATTCAAAAAAGAATGTAGCTTATTTTTGAAAAATGTTTATGGAGGAGCTAGAGGAAAAAATCTCATACCACAAAAGTGGCTTCGAGATAAACCTGAAAATTATTTAAAATGCTGTATGTTTCCCGCTAGAGGGCGTAATTGAATGCCAATAATGACAAAATACAACTGAAACATAAAAATAATGGAGAGTAATTCACTATGCTTCTCTCACTTTCGCTATCTTAATTTTAAAAATTACTAAACTGTAGATATTATCAAAGATTACAGAATAAAATATAAGATGTTTCACTCGTTCGAATTTATCGCGTAAAGCACCGATGCCGCTGGTGACTTGGATGGTACAGTACGTCGCTACGTCCTTACTTGCATTTAATTTGGCATATTATACGGGACGTCGCCCGTCGAGCGCTGTTATTTTAGAACGGTGTTTATAATTGGTTGCTCGTGTTTTATATTTATGTTGTATAGATTTTTTAAATTGATTAATTAATTGTTGAAATGAGCAGAAAATCATATTAATATTTTTCTCTTTAATAGCAAAGCTTAAACACTAAATATTTTGTAATATTTGCTGATACAAAATTACGGATTTATTTTTATAATTAGGATATCATAATATAAACAAGTACTTTACGCAAGAAAACACAAAAATTCAATTCTATAGCTAACCAAAGGGGAATTGGTCAGTTCCTTTTGAACGAATTTACTAAATTTTCTTTTCATTATCCATGTAATCAATTTCCTTTCAAATATTATGCAAGTCTCTACACCAGAGTCCGTATATATTTTACTGTCAAATGTATATTGAAAGATTTGAAAGACAATAGATTAAATTTAACACATAAACCAAACTCCAAACTTAGTATTTTACAACAATTATGAAATTTTAATAAAGTCCTGCAGCTGCTCCTCTTTTTACTGTTTTAAACTTGTCAATCCAAAAAATACGCTTTATTTAAAGATCAAAATTTAAGATTTAGTGGCCCTATTATTCTGGTGGCTAATGAGTATATTTAATTTAATTTGTGATAAATACCTGATAGATTATCAATAAGTATCACAAAATTACCAAGTTGCTGGATAAAAACTGTGAATTGATTCATTCTAAAAATTTAAGTTTATTTTTTACTTACCTTCTCAAATTCATATCCCGAACATTTTTCGAAATTATAATAAACATTTAAAAATATACCTTTGTGATAAAGAATCCTATTAATTTAAATATTTATTTCTCTGATTACTCCTGTATAGCTTAAAATAAAATAAGCACTTTGAACTGTTCTGGTATCTACCGGTCTCGTTATTGACAACAAAAGCGAATCGTAAACATAATCTATGAGAGCGGCGTCCGTTTGGGACAGCAATTTGAATCAAACCGCCCTATAGAGTGAAACATCTTATATTTTATTCTGTAATTTTTGATATTATGCTTGAAACGTGAACTTTGCGTTCAACTTTTCAGCTTATATATTTATCGATAAATTTCTTCAAAATTTCAATTTTTGGTGGAATAGCCTACCGATAATTCCTAAAATTATTTCACACTTGTGATTTGTGGTGGAATAAACTAATAGCCAAAAAATCAAAAATTCTTAGGAAAATTTAAAATTTTTAAGTGTCTTTAAATAAGGAACGGAGAAGGTACCGGCTGGTGTCTTCTCTCATCGTCTGTCGACAAATCATCAAGTGTGAAATAATTTATCAATTTTTCGAACGCAATATTTTTAGGAATTATCGGTAGGCTATTCCACCAAAAATTAAAATTCTAAAGAAATTCATCGATAAAATATATAAGCTGGAAGGTTGAACGCAAAGTTCACGTTTCATGCTGCAATAAATTATTTTTTAAGGTTATTATACACTTTTTCTTTCTACTCCATTTGTTGGGTTGGCAGCGATGCTGCTATGAAATAGAATTGCATGATGTCAAACATTTTGGAGAGGATAAAATACAACCATTACAACTACTGAAAATCTCTCCAGTCAAACTAGTGTCATATTATATAGAAAAAACGAAGCCTCTGGAATGGAACTAGATAACATGGAAAATGGTACAAAGATTCAGTTCAAGTTCCTGGGCTGTTGAGCACAACCCAATCCAATGAATGAATGAATGAATGGGGGAAGCCCCACTTCCAAATAATTACCAAATCTTTTTTAACTTTGCTGTCAATTATTTTCAAAAAACACTAAAAATCGTTCTAAAAAAGGTGAAAATTGGTCATTAAATTTATTTTAGTAATTTTGCCAAATACGATTTAATTTAATTTCACATTATAATAAATTTTATAAACATCTCGATCCATAGCTACTATTATTGTGTACATTATCAAAAGTGCACGTGTTTTCTATCGTGCATCACAAAAAGGCGGGTCGTGATTGGACGACGTCCAATCGTACGCCGCGACGTCGCTTTAGCGTCCGCCCTCACTGCCAGCGATGCGTTCGCGGTGCACTCGCGGTCAGTTCCGAGCTCGTTTCGGTGCAAGAAAGTACTTACTGTTTAAGTCCGAGAGTGTGTCTCGTTCGGTTTTTGGTGGTGGTGAAAGCCGCGGTATGCAGCGTCCCGGCAGCGGGTTTGTTGCTTCCGTCGTTCTATGGACGATTTTTCTTCAACTTACGGATGCAGATTGGTGGTAAGTCATGACATACAAACTTTTAGTTATCACCCTGTATTATAACATGCGCTAAATCTCTTTTTTTATTATATTTTATACCGAACTACCCCCAAAATTATAATTAAGTAAGACAAAAATTGTAAAAGTGAAGAAAGAACAAAAATATCATTTTATTCATTTAAAAAAAGAGCAGATGCTTATCTGAAATATACTTTCAGGATCATGCTATTGGAATTTTCAAAACAAAGCTTTATTGCCACGAATAAATTTGATTTTTAATTTGAAAATAAAATTATATTCAAATGTATTAGTTAAAATATCCTTTATTTAAATGTCAAATTTTGATATACTATATATATATATATAATCTCAAAGCCTTTCTACCACTGGTGTATGGCGTATTGCAGTGACTCTTTCTTCACAAATGTTTTCCATTCTTTCCTATTTTGAGCTGTCTTTTGCTTCTTTTCAGCTCCTTTCTCTTTTATCCAGTAAACCAGCTTTTCTTGATCTGCTTGACTCTTTCAAACGGTCTTCCTTCATTGTTGTTTAAATGTCCCCATCATTTAACTTGTCTTTCTTCTATAAAGTCTAATGTTCGATTGTATTTCTAGGTCTTTTCTTATAACTACGTTTTTCATTATATCCTCTCTTAAGTATTTCATCTCAGTCCCCTGTACTCGTATTTTACTTTTTTGTTGTCCTCTTAAGACACATATTTCGCATCTGTAGTATATGTAGTATGTAGAATATGTAGTATATGTAACAGTACTTACATACATATTGTTTAAAATACTTTAGGTATATTTCCTTTGTTAGTTATTTCTTTTTTGTTAATAAATTTACTATTCATGATATAGTATAGTTTGTTAAACTATTCTTTTGTTAATATTTGCTTCCTGTGTTAATTTTTTTCGTTTATAACTGTTCCAAGGTACTGGAAATGTTTAACTTGCTCCATTTTGATGTAAAGCGTTTAAAAACCTCCATCCCGTTGTTTGTGATTCACCCTGTATATAAAAATGTTTACCCATACCGCACACGATATAATGTGGTCTAGAATAATTAAATATGTCTCAGAAATTTGAAATACTCAGTGAATTTTCATAAAACGTCAAAAAATATATATATTATACTTAAATTTACTTTTAAACCAATCAAAAAGAGAAGTCTACAGATATATTTCAAATAAAATTTTTTTGTAGACTCCGAAAGGTAGCATCCGTTTTTCATTATCTGTATCTAACTATTAATTAACTATTTCATTTGGGCTTTCAAACTTATCTAAATTAATTTCTTAACTGATAGATGAAGAAGCCCATGGTCCCTTCGGAACAATTTAGAACCCAGTGCCGTTCAGAACAAAATTAATCATTGAAATATAGAAAGCACCACACACTTTTATAAAATTTTTTCTCATGGTTTCTTATTAATCTTATTTACTTTTAATATAAAAGTTATGGGAAGTTGAAACATTCTCAACAACCCTCAGAAGAAGATACACTTAATACAATTATAACCAACTTCACATTGAACTCTTTACATAATACAACCATACGCCTCTGCCTTGGTGCCTGTACTGCGAGTCAATTGAACACCTTCTCTCCTAAGCAGCTACTATTACATCCAACTCTGTCAATCCAGTTTACTCTTCACTAATTTCAAACAAAGTTAGACACTTAACAACACCACTTTTCGTCAAATAATAAAACTCTTCAACATAACGCTTGCCTCAATCATTAATAATATTAACCTGACTCAAAGACTCCCTTTCCACTACCACCCAATCCTCCCACCAGAACCCAAATGTACTAATGCGAAAAGTCTGCCTAGACTTCATACTCTTGCGAGACTAAAGTAGGCTGCTCATCAGTTACTACTGCTCACAACCCCTTAAGCTCCTTCCTTACCCCTTTTCATTGTAGTGCTCACGCTGGAGAATTCACTCTGCCAATCTCCACTTAAACTGAAGCATGCCAACTGTACAACCGCCTGACAATTCCAGTTAAACCTCAGATCCCACATCAAAGACAGAACGTCACACTCATTCAAGATACTTTTCTTGTAACGAGTAATGCTAAATATCTTAGAACTCTCCCCTTCCCAGTATATCCCAGATCATAAATTTTTTGCAATACTGTTACCAGGTGATTAACAATCTCTACAGATTTTTATACCCTATGAAGATTTTTCTTTAATTGATGATATTCCACCTAAGTTTTTGGTGGTACCTATATTGTTCTGGATCTTGTACTCATCTCATCTTTTTTGCATTCATTGTGGGAATTATTCTTCTATTAGACATAAAACGTTGTTCTCAATATGTATATGGAAGGACCAGAACCAAATATTAGTTTGTATTGTGTCAGTTCAAAGTTTCATTGCATGTTCCCATCCCAAAAGTAACCACACTGACACCATCTTTCTTTATGACCACTTATACTAATTTACTCTTAATATTCACATCAATTAATTATAAAAACTATTTAAAAATAAAGAAGAACGAATGGAGTTACATTAATCATGATGTGATCCTTTTTACAAACCCCCTTAACTGCATACCAGTTAAGAATAATTCATTATAATGTGCATAATAGCCGCGGAAAAAAAACTATTGGGCTTAATCCGGCACAGACCACACACACCTGATTAACAAATATTTATTTATCAAGTTCGGTCGAAGACTAAGTGGAATGTCGTGTCAGATGTCTGTCCTGGGTCAAATGATTGGTTTTATTTTATTGTTTTAAAAATACGCTCCTAAAGATTTTTTTTCTGTTTTATAACATATTAAGTAAGAGTTTACAGCATGACGTTTAGTTAGTAGCCAAACGTTTCAAAGTACTTATGACTTGACTTGAAAGAGACCTAAGTGAGGCATCATAAAAGAGTGACATAGAGGGCAGGACAAATTTTGGCAGTATCAGTCAACATCTTAAATTTGCGTTTCTGTTTATATGTAGTTCAAAAATATCTAAAATGAAACCAAAATAAAATCTAAAGCTTTTTATAAGACTACAAACGTGTAAACTGAATATTAAGGAAGTACTGGAAAGTCCTTGCTGCTTTAAATAGCTGGAAGGTAGGACTTAGCCTGGTATGAGAATGTCAAAAAGAACTAAATGAATTTGCAGACCATTCTGAAGTAAGAAACAATGTATGAACCAGAACCAGTCCTTGGGACTTCGAAGAAAGTGATCAGAGGAATACAAAGCTATGCAGTAGAAATTTAGGTCAATTCTAGCTAGAGTGTGGAATTGAGTCCCAGTTCTGATTATACTGGGAGACCGGTAGCGTGGGTTCCAGGGCACAAGAGCCAAAAAAACAACGAAAAAGCAGATGAAATCTCCTCAAACAAAAAGAGCTACAGAAGGGTGGGTTATCCACACATTTCTGAAAAGGTGAACAAAGATAAACGAAATCAACAGGCTTTCAAGGAAGAAAATATTCTGGAAGGATTACAGAATGACTGTGAGTCAGTTTCCTATTCAGTGTAAAAAATGTATGGACTTTTCTCCTTGACCAATAAACTTCTGAGTAATCTCGGCTATTGTTGCCAAGTTATATTCCCAGCAATATGTCAGTGTACTCCAAAGAATGTCTAATTGTATGCATTTATGTTAATTTAAAGTCAATAATCCAATATTTGTCTTAATAATTTCTAAACAATCAGACGTGCATTAACATAGTGGAATGTGTTTAAAAGTAACCTGTAAAGAAAAACATACTTAAATCCTGTTGTCTGGTACAAAGGAAGCCATCGTTATAAAACGTTCTAATGAATAGGTCTAACTTATGGGACAAACAACAAGGTGATATATGGAGTGTTTCAAAATAGTACATTTTTTATACTTTTAATATTTCGTTTTAACGTAAATTAATATTTCCTTGGTTGTCTATAACAATTGAGAACGAAAATGACAGATTATTTTTTTCACTTGTCAAAATCTGACATTTTGGCGGTTTTAACCAATACCAATACATTATTCTAGCCAATCATTCGGTATTATACTGATAATTCTGCTTCCTCATCGATAATACCTTGTTTACATTGAAACGTCAAAATTTTACTTTGAATTTATTGTCATTATTGACAACTAAAAGTGTTTCGAAGTTTATTGAAAAATGAACACAAACGGATTCAGTGCCATCACCGAAGAGAATATTGAACATTTAATACAAAATTCCCCTCCACAATTGATGAAAAAAATAATCTTCCCAAATAAAACTCGCTCTTCAAATTTTATCACATAATTTTTCATTTTCATCACTCAAACATGTTTATTTAAGGCAAAAACATTCAAACAAACCGAATTTAGATAACATCCCTCGTCCTAACGGACTCGTAATTTTATCAATCGGATTGTTTTCACATTTTTGCCAAATAAACAAGTTTTCGTGGAAAAGAAAAAATTATCGATAAACTTTGAAGCACTGGTGGTATTACCTTTGATAATTTACAGCCCCCTGAGTAAAAAAAACATAAACTCAATTTGTTCAATTAGCAATGACTATATCAGCAAAAAGTGAAAATGTAATATTAGGTCGTTAGTGTCGTTAATGTGTATAATGATTAGCGTTGGTCCCAGCACAGACCCGTGTGGAACCTCACATTGATCCTCCACGAAATTATCATTAGGCATGGTAACTATAATCAAAATTAAGGCATCTTATTAGTTAAAGTGGTGGTGTGTAATTTTCTGGGCAATTTTTCAAATACTTTGATGCACAAGACGAAAAACTGTCTTACAATATCAATTTTCACACAGTTACTATTTTTTGGTACAACAAAAATTTTTGAACGACCTTCACGAAATTTTCAGTACATTTTGCATAATAAGCAATGAAATATGTAAACCAATCTCAATAAAGAATATCCTGAACTCATTATACTTTAATTTTTCAACTAACAATATTATCAGCCCCTGTATATTTTTTAAGTTATTATGTGTCCCATTTCGAACATGATTACAATGGTATGTTTCCTTTTGATCTTCAACTTAACGAAATCAACCTCTGTGGATAATTTTCTTTTGAGAACCTCGTTATAAATCAGATACCTTGGCCAATAATCAATTTGATATGGTAGCCGTTGTAAATGCGTTACCTACTCACGTCTATTGGCATCCCTGTGTTGAATCACGACTTTTTATTTTATTGTTGTAGAAAATTCTTTACGATACATTGTATTGTACTAAGCCTAAATTGTGGTTATACAACAATGTCGCTGTTTTGGTTTTATAATTAGATGATGTTATTTAATTCCATTTTAACAACAGTGGGTTACGATAATTATTTTTCAAGTGCTTCTATCTGAAATAAGCAAATGTTTCTGACCGGTAATTTTGAATTTATAGATATCAAAATGTGTAAATAAAAATTAGTGAAATGTATGTCGAGTTATTTTGATTTGTCTTTGATAATATAATAAGTATAAAATATATATAAATAAAATATAAATAAAATAATAAGACGATCGCATTTTAATGTCAGAACAAACCAAACACATTTTTCTATTTAAGAATCCCTTCAAGAAGGAATTAAAAGGATTGCAAATTTGAAAAAACTCTTAGAAATTGGATCCATTAAGCAAAGATTCTGTTCAAATGTAAGAAAAATATTAGTTTAATTAGATTAGAATTGGAGTGGCTCTTTTTCATATCCCACTGCGACCTTTGCAGATCTATTGCATATTTAGAGTTCGATATCTAGCTTTATTCTTTTTATTAGACTTATTAGCCGGGATTCCGCCTTCCTTGCGTAGCTCTCTGCCCTCGGTTTTCCTTCCACGAGTATGTGAAACCGCATCCTTGCTAGGCCTTCGCACTCACAAAGTATGAGCTCTGCGGTTTCGTCTCCTTCCTGGGAGAACCTTCATAGGCTGTCATCTACTAGGCCAATTGTGTGCATATGTTTCCTCAGCCCACAATGTCCGGTCAGCATTCCCCCCATCATCCTCGTCCTTTCTCGACTTTGATATAGTAGGTCGTGTGACAGTTTGACCGAAGGGCTTTTAAGGAATAATTTAGCGTGCCTTTGTCCTGTAGTTTCATACCACCAGCGCACGCCTGGCTGTTTATCCATTTGTGGATAATCTCTTTACTTAGGCATTTAGCAATTCCACAGGAAGGTTCTGGCCCAATTATGACATCCGTTGCTCCCTGCTTGGCTAATTCCTCGGCCTTTTCATTGCCTTTTATTCCTTGGCGACCTGGTACCCAGGCTAGGGTCACTCTGTTATGACTACCTAGTCTCTAGAGGGCCTTGCGACATTCCCACACCAGATTCGATGTTATCCGATATGAGCGTATCGCCTTTAGTGCTTCTTGGCTGTCGGAGGAGATGACGATTCTTTGGCTATCCATCTCCCGTCTCATCAACCCTTCTGCACAGCATTGCACCGCCATTGCTGAAAGACAGTAGCATGCTTCCCTATGCTTAGAGAGATCGTGATCTTCTCTTGTACCCCATATATTTCGGGTCCTACTCCAGAGTCTGTTCTAGAGCCATCAGTGCACCAGTTGAAATTCGCTGTTATATATTTTCTGTATGTTCCTTGTGGTATATTATTTCATTCTTTTTTTAATTTCTTGGGAAATTGAACCACAATATTTTTAAATTCTTTATTTCAACGTTTCGGTAGCGTTCCAGCTACCGTTGTCAAGAAAAAATAAGTAGAAATTAATTTTTATCCCTAACTGACACAACAGAAAAAATTTGACAACTAGACAATCAAAAATTATTTTGAAGTTTAAGACTGCAAAATTTTGTTATCAAATTTTTATTAAGGTTCATTCATAGTAGATCATATCTGTGGCAAAATGTGAAATGAAATATTTCATTTTATGACATTCCAACGATATGATAGTCTACTAGAAATGGAATCCAGTGAAGTGCACGTTCCAGGAACGGTTTTTTTTTATTGGGATAGCGCGTTTTTTTCGCTTATATTGGAAATGTTGTTAATAAAACGCGTTTCTTGATAGTTTTTTTGTGTATAAATATTCAAGTTTTTGAAATATGTATACTCAGTTTTGTGATTTTGTGTATTGAAATGTGTATCGATTAACAACTATTCAAATTATAAATCATAAGAAAACATGGATAAAAACTTATGATGCTATCCTGATAACGCAGGTAATTGATTATTGGAAATTTCTCTTTCTAACATTGGTAACCAAATTTGACTACATTCGGCTGAAATACTAGCTACACATTTATCTGCATTTAGTTGTATTAAAGCACTTTCTTTGATTTTCCGTCTTTTATTATTGGGTTCTTTTAATATTATTTTTGATGAATCCCATTGAATTTGATGACCCTCTTCCCAAGCATGTTTGCAAATAGCTGACTTAAAGAATTCCCTATCTTTGATATATTTTTTGTGTTCGTTTATTCGTACTTTCAATGATCTAGATGTTTCACCTAAATAAAATTTGTCGCATTCACATGATATTAAAATTTGATATATGCAGTAGACTATCATATCGTTGGAATGTCATAAAATGAAATATTTCATTTCACATTTTGCCACAGATATGATCTACTATGAATGGACCTTAATAAAAATTTGATAACAAAATTTTGCAGTCTTAAACTTCAAAATAATTTTTGATTGTCTAGTTGTCAAATTTTTTCTGTTGTGTCAGTTAGGGATAAAAATTCATTTCTACTTATTTTTTCTTGACAACGGTAGCTGGAACGCTACCGAAACGTTGAAATAAAGAATTTAAAAATATTGTGGTTTAATTTCCCAAGAAATTAAAAAAAGAATCGCTGTTATATAGTTTTAGAATTGTTGTTGTTTTTTATTATCAACCTCCCGAGTACTGAATGTACGATTTTTATTTTAATATTTTGTACGCTGTAAAAAATAATCGAAATTATTTTATGATGAGTAATATATACTAAATATATTTTAAGAAATTAAAGTCTATATTTATGAAATATCGAGTCTTACGATACACCTTCCGTTAACAATCACAATTTAGCAGTTAATAGTTTCGTTTGTACGATCGTCATGACTTTGAAAATATTAAAATGAAATAATGATTAACTGGAAATATAGTGGAACAAGTTTATAGCTCAAAAATGCTTTCGGTCACAAAGTAACTTGAAAGGATATCTATATAGCGTATAAATACCTTTCTCTTTTTGCTACCTATAAATATACAAACCATCTTAGAATGTACTAACAATAGTTGAATGGAAATAGATGGTTGGGAGACCGACTTATTAAGATTTTTGTTATGAATTGCTATAATCCGTCGTTTTGTTCGGCTTTGAGTCGGTATCGCTTTCTCGTAGATATTTACCAGGGTAAGATGATCAAATCTTCTTATCTACCTGTTATATACGATAAATACATTGGCGCGGATCGAATATTTTTGACGGATATAAAATTGTATTTGCTATAAATTATTATTACCTATATTTCGACGTGTCATAATAACGTTATTATGGATTGTTGAGGCCGAAACAACTTACTTCATTGAACTGAGTACTTAGGTACTATAATAATTTCATTATAGTACTGAGGACTATAATTAAAAAATATCGAGGCATAGGTACAAGGCAAAAATATGAAAAATTTAATTAAAACAACCAAATTTAACGAATAAATTTAAATACTACATTATTGGTGTTAAATTTGAACCAAACACTTTGAAAGCTTGGGAAAAACCCCAAGTATCTTTCAAGCGGAAATCTACGCCATAAAAAAGTGCGCCCAGCTCAATATTGATAAAGGATACAGAAGACAAAGGATTATCATAATGTCGGATAGTCATGCAGCCATTAAAGCACTGAGCTCTTGTGTAATCAGTTCCAAAATGGTGTGGGAATGCCTAGACAAACTCAATGAACTAGGCAAGAACAATATAGTCATCTTACTATGGATTCCAGGACACACTGGAATAGAAGGAAATGGAATAGCAGATGAACTAGCAAAGAGGGGGACTGAAATACCTTTCTGGGGCCTGAACCCTTTTGCGGAATCAGCCCCAATGTACTAGATCTGACCATTGGAAAGATCTAGAAGGGCTTATGCAATCAAAGACTCTTTTGGGTGACTACAACCTGTTGAGATCAGAAAATGAATGCATAAGTCAAAGTAAAACTGCGCTAAGAGTTTTAACAGTGATCCTAACGGGACATTGTCGCCTGAATGGGCACCTGAAAAAGCTCAAAATGGTGGAGGAAAAAGGATGCAGATTTTGTGGCATGGAAGAAGAGACCTCCATCCATATACATTCCAACTGCTTAGCTCTTCAGAATCCTAGAGATTACTGGATAGAAGAGGAACATTTACCTAAGTTGAAGCCTGCAGACATTCTAAAATTCCTCCGGGAAATAGGACTAAAGGAGCTACTAGATTCTGAGACTCTCCTCAGAAACTAAGTAGAAGTAAGGGGGCACAATAGATATTTTAGGTCTCAGTGAAGTTCCCCCAAAATATATATATATATATATATACATACATTGTTGTTAAATTGTTGGGCATTGTATGTATACTGGGATATGTTTCTTTTGGCATGAATTTTCTATGTATCCTTCAGCAACTGTTAAGCAGAAGATCTCCGCAAACAGTTACCCGTCTCCAAAAATATTAATAACATAGTTCAGTGAAATCAAAAGTGGTAAATTTTAATTTTTTCTTATTTTTTTTAAATTTTTGTTCAATATTCCAAGGAAGTATAAGTAGAAATTTAGATTTGCTTCTTAATGAATAAAAAACTATTACATTTTAAGTGATATTTTAATTTTATATTTTCTTCTTCTGATGGTACAAGATCAGAGGACCTCACGAAATGCTCCTCGCCCACATTAACCTTGGATCTTGCACTGGCACTGCATATTTTTAAAGTTCTTTTGGTAACTTTAAATTCATTAAAATATCCCTAAAGTCTTAAATTCAATACTTCAATAAATTATTCATTATCTTAATTAGTATTACCTTTAAATAAATATATAATTAATAATAATAATACTTTCCATTGAATCTAAAACTATTTACCACGCATTATTTACTTCAAGGTCATTCAATCACGCTAAACTACATCCTCCACATCATCTACATCTAATTTACAAATTATCCAAGCTGTCCTAATTATACGTAAATTATTGTAAATATAATTACCAACATTTCGAAGAAGGAACAACTCTCATCTAGTTCACGAAATAAAAACGTAAATAAAGCAAAAAAAACAGCTCCGCCCCTGTGCGTTGGCCCCACAAAAACCACTAAATTGGCTTTCGGCTTGTACATTCTTAAGCAGCTTTTGTTGTAGTTGTAGAAGATGAGGCTCTGCGTTCATGGCTTGTTATAAGTTTGTCGATTCCTAAATGGGATCTTAAATATCTGCCGACAGACGGTGGAAACAAAATCACACTATAAGATATATATTTACCTGCTGCTGCCGAGTGGTCAGCATGCAACATCAACACCAGCTTATTTATTTTGTTGATGGAAGAAATGATACTCGTATTTAAAATACTCTGAATGAATACAAAAGTTTCAATTGTAGAAATTATTGTGAGTGAAAATAATATTGGGATGATCTCACAGTTATTTTTAATAGTTTTTGTCTTAAACTTCCTTAAATAAATAAACAGTTGGTACAAACTACAATAACGAACATCAGTGGAAAAATCAAAGAAAGAGCTGAAGAAAATTTCAAAAAATGTCGCAGAAATTGTAGAACTGAAAATCAATAAAGAAATAAAATATATGATCCTAGGAGACACTAGAGATATAGAAGAAAATCTGGTAGTTAAAATGAAGAGCAAAAACAAAATACTGTTCAAGAAAGATGAATATGAGAATCTATAAGACTATTATACAACCCACTGTGAAGTGAAACAAGGACCACAACAAAAAACAGAAAGAGATGCTGCAGCAATGGGAACGTAAAATGCTTAGAGCAATCTTCGGCGACATAAAAACACCTGAGGAGTGGAGAAGGAGAGCAAATGAAGAAGTAAACATATTGTACGGAGAACCAAAAATAGGATCGAGAATAAAAACATGAGGTTACGGTGGTTCGGACACGTAGAAAGATTGGACGAAGAAAGAATGACAAAAATGGCACTCAATTCGAGAAAATCACGTGTCACTAGATGGCGCTGAATTTTTCAATGTGGCTGCTATAGCGGTAAACAACATAACAGTCTGAAAGGGTGTTTGATGCTGTTCAGTTTTTTATGTGTTTTTTGAGGCGTTTTCAGTGGGTTTGGCAGGCTTTTCTTTATTTTTGTAACTTCCGTTATTTCCTAAACGTGGTTGTGAGGTAGTGTTTAAGAAAATAGGTCTAAAAATTACGAAAATTGAAGTAACCCTTTTTAACCTCATGAAATATATTGGAATCATAAGCAGACCACTAAAAGAAGGTGAAGAGGTTTTTAAAGCGGGACATATAATATTTTGTGGCCTAGAAGGCACAAATTCAAAAAACATTAAAAGTTGTGTGTCTGCAGACGTCTGATCTAGCTTCCCAGCCTCATGAGATAACAATTAATCTGAATGATGATGTTAAAGATTGGAAATACATTTGTTCATGTAAGGCTGGAATGTCCGGCTTCTGCAAATATATTATAAAACTTAAAACACATAGCTTCTAGTAATGAAAAAAATAGCTGAACTAACCTCAACTAGGTATCTCCTTGTGTGATTTTTATCGACTTCACGACTTCTTAACGCTGCCTGTGCCAATCCGGGAGGAAAAGACTTGAATATCTACACGAAACTACCAAAAAGGTGCAAAAGAGTTTTACTGGCCACTAGAATGGGATTTTAGCCACTAGTACATTTGTAGCACCACGACTTTTACCAC